>ML677339.1:5604913-5699109 GCA_007922305.1 Dermatemys mawii
CTGCTGCCCCAGCCATATGCAAAGAAGTGAATGAGGGGCAGCAGGAGGGGTGAGCGCAAGTGACAGAGATTGGAGTGATCGGGAGCAGGACCTCAGGCCAAGGGGTGGGGTAGGGGGTACTGTGTTTTCTGCAATTAGAAAGTTGGCAACCCTACTCCCGACTTTAGGATTGCAGGAGGCAGAACAGCTGGTAAATACCTGGCTGTGGGACTGGAGCAGTCCCATCTAATTATGAATAGGCCCAGCCTAGCTCAATGCAGGATTCTGATTGATATTATGTTGTTTTAACTGCTATCTCGTGGACTTCTCAGTGCTATTTTCAGGATCATCTTTATCAAAGCTCCCACTAGGTATGATGATAAAAAGAGCAGGAATGCAGCCAGCTCTAGCGTGCTGCAAAGAAGGGCAGAAAGCCAATGGAGAGAGAGAGAGAGAGAGAGCGCGCACTGCTGAGCAGGGCTGTCAGGACAGATGGGTTCTGTTCATAAAGCGAGAGGAGGGGCTGCTATGGCAGAGTTTTTCTGACCATTAACAATATAGGGCTTATGAAACATGGGTGGGCTGTCCTGATTCCACCCTTGGTGTGATTTAATAGTTAAAAAAGGAATAACGCAAAGAGTCAGACCTCATAGGTTCTATGCTTAGCTCTTTATGGGGAGCGGGCTCTTACATGATAAACAAAAGTGTAAGTTAGGCTGCCTGTAGCTGTGCTACCACACTTCTTGTAGGACCTCGAGCAAATCATGCAACTTTGTGCCTCAATTTCCCCATCTGTAAAATTGGGCTCATCTTATTTTCTCCCACCCAATAGATCAAATCCAAACTCAGGTATGCCAATGTAAATATGCAGTAACTCCAGTCAAGTTAATGGAGTTACGCCAAGTTTACACATCAATAACTGAGCAGAAAAAAATCTGACTCTTAGCCCAGCATGTCTATTTAGATTATGCATGCATTTCCCCACCCCCACCCTTCGCCCTACACCTACCTATGCACTCTGTAGAACAAGGGGGCTTAGATGTTATTCTATCATAACTCCCTTTTGACAACAAAAATTACTACATGACCCAATGCTGGGGGACTGACACCTGAGCCCTCCCAAGTCCTGCGGTGCTGGGCAGGGGCACCACAGCCAATATCTGAGCCCCAACGCCCTGAAAGGGGAGGGAGCCAAAGACCAAGGGGTTCAGTCCCATACATGGGCCCTCTAACCTGAGCCCCATAACTCAGGGATGAAGCAAGTCCAACGCCAACTCTGGTTACTTCATTCAAAGATGGTTGTGACCCACAGTTTGAGAACCATTGCCCTAGAACAAAAAGGGAGCGTATGGGCAGCAGGTGAATGTGCCATTGGGACAGACTAGCCCCCTAACGCCCTCCCCTTCTGCCCAAGGCCCTGCCCTTCTGCCCCTGCTGTAGTCCAGCACACATTCCCCGCCCCCATGGCATGGCCAGGGCAACCTCCAGTCCCAGGTAGGTGGCATGGTGGGAGAATCCCCCCCAACTCCATAGTGCTGGATGGGTGATGTGGTCCCATCTCCCCAGCCCTTGGCCCTGTGTGCACCGGCCCCCATCCTCTCAGCCATAGAAGAGTGGGAAGGGAACTGAAGCAGGCCTGAGGGAGCATAAAGGCTGGGGTGGGGGGGGGTAGTGGTGGTAGCATGGGTGGAGCCACACCAGACTGTTTGGGGAGCCACAGCCTTCCCGCACTGTGCTACTCCCCCCCCCGCGCACCCATTTGGGAGAGCCAAATCACAGCTGGGTTATGAAGAGCAGCAACCCCAGCAACACAGAACCCCACCCCCATTAGTAATCTAGGAAGGCAGGGATGCCCAGGGTATGAAGTGATACAATCACCGCACCCCCCTCATCCACCCCCCACCCCCACTCCCACCCTCCTCCTCCCAGCATCTGTCTGGGGAGAAGCCACACATGTGGGCAGGGAGGGAGTAATGCACGCAGCAGCATCCTGAGACGAGGGTCCACAAATGAAGCACTGCAAAGGTAATGAGAGTGGCACCTGCAGCTTCACAGTGCCCCTTTCTGTTAGGCTGTGGTGACAGGGCTCAGCCAGGGTATGCAGGGTGGTGGCATGCCCAGCTACCTAGTGCCACTTTGCAACCAGGCTGGTGAAACAAGGCATGACCAGGGTGCAAAGGAGGCATATTGCCATTTTTTTCTCTTGTCCCTCCGTACAGGCAGCTCTGGGGGCTTCAAGTACAGAACTCCAGCTAGGGCATGGGATACAGCATGTACCAACCTCCCTTAAATAGTCGCCTTTATTACCCAGAGTCGCCCTCTGGCATGACAGTTGACGGTATCCCCATAAGCCTTTCACTCCTAAATGGGGAAGGTGCCCTGGGTGTGTGGAGGGACAGGGGAGGGAACTTCAGTTAGGGAGTCAGTGGAGCCCTGAAGGGTACATGGGAGGATTTTCCCTGGGGTTGTCATTGCTCTCTGCCCTCCATGGTCTGCCTGCATCCAATTGCATCTTCTGTAGAGCACAGAAGCGTTAAATGCAGGGAACTCCATTTGGCAGGAAGGAGCAATTATGGAGGGTCTCCCCTTTGGCATGAGTGAGGAGAGAATCAGGGCCTCTTGGTGTAGGTGTGGGGCAATATGTTAAGATATGGAAGTGCACAGAAATACCTAAACAACCTTAACGTGCCCTGCCGGGAGGGGTACATCATTAAAATAAATTTAATCAGTTCTGCAACTGCAATCACTGAAAGGCCTTAATCATATGCTTAGTACATGGTGTCACTACCGCGCAGAGTTAAGTTGTTTACGTGACTTAGCTGTATTTCTATACCTTAACACATTAGCTATCTTTTAATGTCAAAGCTTAACTCAGAATTTCACAGGTTTAAAATTTTGGTTTGGGAATAATTGCCACATCTCTGTAAATTGATTTTAGCCTACATGACTGATCCCTATTATTCATTCGTGTTACTGTGACATCCCTTGTCACAGGATATCACTGTGCTAGACCCTTCACAAAGAGAATGAAAACCAGCCCCTTCCTCAAGAGCTTATAATTTATATACTCTCAACCTCAACTCCATCTTTACATAGTATTTGTCTGCAAGTAGAATATGAATGTTTAATACATTTATATGTATAAAATATTTAATAGATATCAGTTACATTTTCAGCCACTGTAGAAGCATTAACTATTTAATATAATCCTAGTCTATGTAGTTAGGATTAATTAACATATGGTTGTAAAGTGCTTTGAGATCCTTGAGTGGAAAGTTGAGAAGACCCATGTATTTTTCTTTGAGAAAATATGTAGTAGAGAGAAAGATGAACAATATTGCAAAAGACTGAGGGAAATAAACTAAGAGCACATGGAGGAAAATACCAGCCTCATCCTTGCATTTTATGGCAGAACTCTGAAACGTCAACACACATCATGTGTCCTCAGTGCTGCTTGTTTTAGTACATTATGTCCTGTACAATACTGCAAGCAAAGTACATGTACATTAAGAAAGACGAGGACATTATCCAAAAAAGCTATTGCACCAGATGAAACATTCATAGAACATTCTCTTGTCACTCTGTTTTCCAGGGTAACCCCATGTTTTGTTTACACAGTCAGCAGGCAACTGCAACAAGTATATTTCATAGCTACTTATTCCTCCATTTCAGCTCTCTTATTTGCTTCCCGAAAGAGCTCTGCTTGCCTGCTATTGTATTTAGTGTTCAGGAGTCAATGTGAAGCAGAGCCTCCAGGTCTAATAGCATACCCCCACATGGAGACCCCACTGCTCCACTCCCACCTCCTTCCTTTCCAGCTCAGTGCTTCCCTTCTCCCAATGGGCTGAGAGACATTCAGGAGGAGAAAGGCCTCAACTCCCCTGTTCCACCCACAAACAAGCAGAGAATTAAGTGTGAATACTCCTTTCTGATATTCCAGCACAGTGTTTCACGTATGGGGGCCTTGACAAACGACCTCTCCGTTTGTGCTCTCCTCCGCCATTATGGTGGAGCAGACCAAGTCAAAGACTAAGAAGAGCTCATTTATGAGGAGATCCTTTCAGGAACTACACAGGGAAGCGCTGTCATAATTGCTCCCTGTCCACGGACCATCACTCTTCCAAAGCGATAGAGACGCTTCTACTATCACACAGACCTTCTACCAGCTGGACTGGTAAAACCATTTGGACAAAATTCTACTAACATCAAGGAAAAAGAGCAACACTAGAACCCCAGCTGTTCTAGCTCTTCTGGATTTCTTAAAAGATGGTTGTGCAAAAACTCTGCTCTTACAGGAAAACCACCCCAAAAACAGCATTCTGAGGATAATCTTCCTATTCTAGTGTTATTCTTTCTTCCACACATCACAGAAAATGTCTCTTAGCTTACAGTGGCAATGGCCCTACGGGCCTTGAAATAAACTTGTGAATAAAAAGACTGATAATAGGAAATGGCATCTTCTTTTGTCTCAGAACAGAAGAAAGCTACAAATTTTGACTCCTACAGAAAACATTTAACACCGCCCCCCACAATTCTGCTGAACACAGCAAGTACGTAACAGATGGAGATCAGATCAGCTATTAGATTTCCAGAAATGTAAATCAGAGGCTTGATTTCAGGATTACTTTACAGCCTGTATACAGTATAAACTGTAACAAAGTATCTGCTGAACAAATTGACCAGCTAGGCATTTAATATACAGGTATACAATAGTTAGATTTTTGAAAGGAACAGTTTGGATGTAACTAAAAAGAATTGCAAAATAAGTTTCGTGGTATAAAGTTATGTAAACAAATACAAGAGGGTTTTTTGTTTGTTTTTTTGGTCAGAAAAGCTGGCACAGAAGTAGCTGTGGGAGCTTTGGGAACAAATTGCAAACTTTGTACTTGTGTTTATGTGTATTGCAAGTTCTGCTTTGCATTAAAATGGATACAATCAGACAAATGAGGGTGACTTTCTGAGACATGACTTACTCAATACTTCATCCTTTAGCCTAAATTGTGCATCACTGTATCATTAAGAAGAATCAGTACTTGTTCTGCTTGCTCAATATATGCAAAAACTATGAATGGGTCAAGAATGCCAGACTCACAGTCCATAGCGTCTAAGCCCTTTCACTTTCTGTGAATGGATGGACAGAGTCACAGTCTACTGAAGAATTTAAAAATAGTACCTGAGCCACACAGGGTTCTGCAATAGCACAGCAAGAGTAGAGCCTACAACTGAATATTTAAAGAAAAAGGGGCTGTACCAGCATTGTGAAAGACAGGAACAACCATGCAATATACAATATCTTCTTTGGCCTGGATTTTTACAATTACATTGCCAAGTGTCGTACAGTAGCTGTGTATCCTAGTGCATAGAATTCCTACCTGATTTCCAGCAAACAAGGCATGTACCAACCTACTCAGATGACAAGGAGTGGAATAATAAAGTAGAACTGGGATCTGAAAACCCAGTTAAGTACTCAGGTAACACAGGAAGTACTATAAAAAGTTTGCAGATTTAACGTCAGTTAATTATCCTGACCTGCAAACTGAAAATCAATGGTAATGTATATGACTCCTTAACCATTTAATAACTCTCTTCTTTTTATATTAAACTTTTAGTTTGCAGGTGCTAAAGTATTGGATACAAGTGTAGTTTTGGGGTACGATCTGAGTTGTATTTTGACCTGGGGAAGTGGCTGATCCTTTGGATCGGAAGAACTATGTAGATGAGGACTCCGGTTTTCAGTAACGTCTCCTCATAGAGACCTGATGCCTTGGTGATGATAAGGACTAGATGGCCTAAGGGGACAGTGTTTTGGCTTCCTGTTAACCAGTATGGTGGTATGGAAGCTCATGTTGTTACCAGTTTGGTAAAGCTAATTATAGAATAAGCCACTAGCTTTGGGGTGTGACTGGCCTGTTTTTATCAGTCTGCCCTGAGTTTGGCATTCTCAGCTGTGACCCACACCAGACATGCTCCACCTGCCCCATTTTATAGTTGTTATAATCTGCAAGGGAATGAGGGAGAGCTTAAATCATGCTCTATTTCTGTAATACGTCACTCTCCCTCACACACCCATTCCTACCCCTCTCTCTTGCTGCTCCAAGAAATAAAAAATCAAGACACAATAGCCATTGTCTTAGGCTGCAGTATGTTTCTAGTTTGTCTCTGCAGAAGGAACACAACAAATGGTTTGCTAGAACTGCCATGCATCTTGGTGGTGTTGATAAAACCGGCATGCAAACAAAAACAGAAGAACCACAAACGTTCACTTGAACTTCATTTTTTAAAAAGTGGTTGCTAAATGCAAAAAGCAAAATAGAAGGGCAAGCTTTTGGGTTGTTTTTTTTCTGTGGGGGAAACAAACTTTTCAAATACTCAGTGGGCACAATGGAAAAGCTTCCCTTTACCTGGTTTTCCACTCTGCATGAGCGTAAAGATTTTAGTGATATTGCTATTGTAGAGAAGGAATATTGCACAAGCCAGCAATATTTTATTCCAAATATGGAAAAGAAAAGCATTTATGTTCACTCTCAGTAGTGTAGTCATGTCTTCAAAATAGACTTGTAAATGCACATTAAAGAAGCAACTGTGCTCCTAATATTGGTAGTTTTTGTCTGTGTGCCAAATTACTTGCTGCGCTTTTGAATGTTTGTTTTGAAAAGGGGAAGGCAGCCATTGCAACACCTCTTCCATGCCCCTTCCCCACCACCTGGCACTGGGAGACTAGTGCTGCATCCTCTCCCTCAGGATGTTCCTCTGGCCCTTAGGGACATTCAAGGAAAGTGAATGTGGTTGACCTTTGTGCAGAGGTGCCAGGCAGAGGGAGTCTTGCACCCATTCTCACTCTTGCAGGGACAAGCTGCCACTGAAGCAAATTACTCGCAGGCCAATGTAATGCTTTTATTATGAAGAGCAGTCTTTAGTGTCTGTATATTTATATCTACTGGCTGTAAAAAGAAGTTCATTGAAATGAGAGTTATGAGTGTGATGGTTCATCAAGGTGTGGTGCTCTTTGGAAAAGCTGAGGTGACCGAAGGGAAATGGTGAATGTGCCAATCTCTCAGGCATTCAAAAAGGCAAGGACTAGACACAGTGAATATTTCAGTATATGTTAAGGTGTCTAGCTGCTATTCCCCTCAGCTAACAGGCAGAGGGAAAATGTGAGTGATTGCTGTAAGTATTACCCTAACCTGAGATAACAGTCTATCAGTTTAGTAAAGCTGTTTAATACTGTTGCTTTCATTTATGTTTCTAGAGGCAAGCTAAGTGACCCGAGGCTAACAGGCCACAGTTTTGTTAAAATTCATGAGTGAAGCAACATTGGATAGTGCTTGGAGGGGATGGGAGACTTCCATGGAATGACCAGATGCTCCAAGCAGGGAGGTATTCATTTAATAGGTGGCATGTGTCCCTCTGAGGCAGTACTCAAGCCTGAAGGCTAGCTGTAATCCTTGAGGTGCTTTTCTTCACTGTGGTCATTAAAATACCCCAGGATACACTTTTTGCAAGAATTAAAGGTGCATTTTACTGGACAAAATTTATTGCAGGAAATTACACACAGCTAGCCTAAGATTTCCATTCTCATTCATTTGGTTACAATATTCTTTTCTTCTTGCCCTAACTTGAGCAGTGTGTTACTGTGTGCTCTTCAATAGCTGTCATGTTTTATCCCAGAACTGGCTGCACTTCAATGGTAGGGGAAGTGATGGATTTATTTAATTAATTACTTACTTTTTTCTAATTTTTTAAAGTGAAAATAAATTAAAGGTAGTTACAGAAAATAAAAGATTAGGTGTTTAGAGACTAAGAGGGCATTAAATCTATTCAATCACTGCCATCTGCTGGCAAGATATGTTTCTTACAGCTAGATCAGCACAATTCTAAGTGACTAATGGATTGAGGATTATTATTATTGACCTTTTAAAAACAAAAACAGTTTCAGATGTTTAGTCTTCACCTGTTACCAGTTCTAGTTGTAATGATTTTAGCTGATGAAATTTATGGGTATTATTTTTGGTTCGTAGTTTAAAAAATCTTCACTTGGTATATTTAGAGTTTATCTACACACAGGTTCTTTTCAATTTCTTTAAGCAAGCAATAGAGGGGGGATGCGTGGGTGGGACCAGAATACAACCTCTCAGAGAGGTGAGAACTAGGTGCACAGAAGAATTCCTCCAGAAACCTATCTGCAGGTACAGTGGGGGTTTGGTTGACCTAACTATGTCTCTCAGGGTCCAAAATTTTGGCCCTGAGCAATACAGCTAAGTCAACCTAAATTTTAGGTATAGACCAGGCCTGAGTAAGGGAATAACAATCTGTCTCAAAATAAACAATCACAGTAATTTGACAAATACGTGTTCTCTACCTTGTATCAGTAATAGTTAGAAGACAGTAAATAAAACATAATTATATCACCGTCAAATATATTTTTAAAATGGATTATTACTACAACCAAACCTTTTACAAAAGAATACCTTTAATTTCAATTTAATAATTTTTTTTTAGGTCACAAAACTTTGTATTCATACACTCTAGGCTTTTATAGCAAAGCTTAAAAAACAATAAAATAATACAAATCAGGATCTTTCTTCACTTTTAAAAATGTTTTAAAAAATAAATGGGAGGAGGTTGGGCCTCTCCAGCTGTGCCACATTAGGCCATGACCTCAGAAGGTCCAAGAGCATGTGGAATTGTAGCACTTGCTTGATGATGGAATTTATACTCAAATCTCACTTGTGCTTGATTTACATCCAATTTACACGTATAGGTGAATTACTGCACATGGAGATTCTAAATTGTCTGTGCAACGTGGCCATGCAGAAAAACAGATGCTGAGATAACTAGCTTTTCAAACCAACCAACTTACATACTAGTCCCACTTGAATAAAGATAAATGGCCTTCATTTTCAAAAGCAACTTATAGTTTTGAGTGTCTTTAAATATGAGGTACCTTTACAATGTCTTCTGTTGGACACCTCAACACAAAGGCATTGAAAAATCACTAGTCACTTTTGAAAATTTAGGCCATTTATCTTTAATTTAGTAAAAAGAAACAAATTATCTCACATTAGATTTACAGTACCTGCAAATATTTCACAATGGAAACTAAACTTCTATAACCCTCTTCTACATTTGAAACATTGGCATTGTTTAATCGATTTCTTTTTCAAAGGACAAAAATACCATCTAAACTAACTTTTAAAATGCCCAGTTAATTCCATGATAAAATACATATGTTCTGATAAGGCATAAAAATAAATATATTAAGCCTTAAACATTATTCTTCAGTACCTTTACATACCTGTATTTCCTGTAGTAATAAAACGTGTATCAATTTATGTGTATCCCAATCAATTAATTTTGGGAGCTAGTTATTTTATAAGAATAATCTACATATATCTGGAAGGTATAACACCAATAATTACTGAGGATTGAATACAGAGCCCAAAAATAATATTGGAGTATGGAGCTATAATTAAGAAAGGGAATGAAAATTTAGGCTACATATCAGAATAAACTTGGAATATTTAAAATGAGACTGCAGAAAAGTGACAATAGGGAACAATGAAGGGAATTGTATAATTTGTTATCTTTGTACAGTGCCAGAGAAAGTCTGGGGCATTGCAAACAAACAGAAAGACAAAGACTCCTTCCTGAAAGGTTTACAATCTAATGCAAGTTGAAAGCTACAATGGTAACACAAACATTAACATTATGGAAAGGGCAAAGGTAATTAAATTGAGGCAGATGCATGCCAAAGAGTTTGGTGCTGGCGGATGCTCTGATTTCTGCAGAGTAAGAAGTGAAAAACTGGCTGCACTTCTAATGTCTTGTGAGTTCCATTTTATGCAATGATGTTATTATAAAATATTAGAATGCTGGTGCCCACAATTCAAGGAAGATATTGATAAACTGAAGAGGGTTCAAAGAAGAGCCACGAGAATGATTACAGCATAGAAAACATGCTATCAAGCTCAATCTATTTAGTTTAACAAAGAGAAGGTTCAGCGGTGAATCAATTAAGGATCTAGATGGGGAACAAATATTTAATAATGGGCTTGTCAATCCTGCAGGGGAAGGTGTAACACAATCTAATGGCTGGAAGTTAAAGATAGGCAAATTCAAGCTGGAAATAAGGTGTCACTTTTTGACAGTGGGAATAATTAACCACTGGAACATTTTACTGGTGGTCATAGTGGATCCTCTAATCACTGACAATTTTTAAATCAAAACTCGATCTCTCTAAAATGGTATGCCCTAGGAATTTTGGGGGAGTTATATGGCCTGTGTTGGAGTTCTGACTAGATGATCACAATGGTCCCTTCTGGCTTTGGAATCTGTGGAATCTGGATGGATGGGCATTGTGGAAGAGGAGGTATTTGAAAGAGGAGGTGGTAGCTGTTTCGCATACAACAACAGGGAGTCTGTTAAAAGACTTAATCCATAAAAGACTTCAGAGGAAGAGGACAAAGGTAAGACAGAAAAGGAGATGCTTCCATTGGCCAAGCAATGCTCTCTAAGCTAATGCAGGCACAGACAATAAATTTAATACTGAGCAACATTAACTGAGGCATTGTTGCTATGTCTTCTAGAAGGGAGCATGCCCCAAGGACTCTTCCTGCATATATGACTATTCCCCTAGAGAAGTTGGGGAGTCCTGAATAGAAAGAGGTGTGTGAGAGGGGGAAGAGTGAGGAAAATTCAGAGGGGAATGGATGCTTCCTTGCCACATGGTAAGGATTCACAAATTCTGTTTCCTCTCTACATGCATTACTTCAGGGGAGTGTAGGGCTTTTTACTTTGGGAGGATTTCAGTGGTCCAGGTAGAGTACATTAAGATATAAACTAAGAATTAAACGGTCATAGATTAATACCTTCCTTTCACTGGGAGAAAAGGCTTTATCAAAGCTTGGGGATCTTTGAGCAATTTTTAGGGTAAATACCAGTAGTGAGAAAATTAGTAGCAAGGCTTTTATGCTGGCTCTGTATTCAAATATATGCCTGAGAGAAAGAGAGATGAAAGAGAGAAAATAGAATTTGCAATACACACCCCCTCCCGCCAAAGACAAGAAGGCTGGATGTAAAATAAAACGAACTTAATTTAGTAGAATTCTAAAGATCTACTGTGCTGTCTGCTGCACTCAGTGTAGCAATGTCTGCTTTTAAAAAGATATGTAAGGGCTAGAAATTGCACCGAAAGCAAGTAAAGGCATCTATTACAAAGGGTTTTGCTTTGAACATTGACAACAAAGAGCTTCAGCAGTACCAAACTGAAGTCATGATGTTTTCTGAAGCTAAAACTTTCAGCTTTCATTTTCAGAAGGGAGCTTGCAGCAGACCAAAGTGAGCATAAGGTCCATAGTATCCACATTGTTAATGTGAAATGTCATAATAGTAGTTACGTAGTCTGAGCTCAACAGCAGAAAATCCTGGTCGGTCATCAATCCTGTAAGAGGAAGAGAAATATGACTATAATAATTGGCAAGCTGTGAAAGGAATGGCTTTTGGCCCACTGTTCCATCTCCTTATAGCTCCAGACTTTGCTGAAGGTTCATGTAAATGGCCAAGATTATATTATTAGAGTTATCACCAGAGACAACACCAAATGGTGATTGTCACACTAAAGTACATCCAGATAAATTAACCCATCATGTAGAGAATGCAATATATTACTTATGGCTATATATAGCCAGAGTCAGTGATACACCTGTACATGGAAGGCTAAACCTTTACCTTCTACCTCATTTATTTCTGATATAAGGTGTGGAAGATAGTCCATACAATGCACCATCTGACTCATAATAAGAGCTATAGACCACAGCCCTGGAGTTTCTTCTGATCATCTCTGAACGTGGTCCTGGATATGTGACTAGAATGCATCTCTTTTACCCACTATTAATTCAGGCAACTGATTAAACTGAGAAAAAGTCCTTGTGAAATTTACATTAAACACGGACCCATTGACTTCATATGGGTATAGAATTCCTTTTCAAGTCCAGGTGCACTGTCCTTAGCATTTTCCCCAATAAATTTATCTCACTGACATAATAATTAGCTTTCTTGTAATATATTTATTCAATTATGTCATAATTAAGTGTTTAAGACTTGGCAATTAATCCTGATCGAAGTGATTTTTATGTGATCAACAATTGTTTATGGCATTCCTTGAATTAATCAGGGAAGAAACTCAGACTGATTGTAAGAAAGAATCTATATTTCTGTGAAGCTCATTATGTTTGTTATTTCTAGAAGCACTGCTCATGAAGACTGTATTCCTGCCATGACATATTATCCCCTAAATTCTGCTTTCAGTTATTTATTGATGTAAATTGAAAGGAACTTCTCCCAATTTATGCCAATGTAACTGAAAGTAGAGTTTGGCCCATTGCTTTCATATGCAGAAGACTGTATCTTTTTGAAATGTACCTGTGTTGCATACAATATGATTTTTGTATTGTCTTGTGGGAACACTGAATTTGTAGTAGTTGTTTAGGAACCTGTCTTCTGACGATGCCCGATTATGAAGCGTTAAAAGCATACATTTAAATAATTTGAGTTTAAATTTGAAGATATCAAAAGACTGCATAGCCATTGTAGTCCACACACGGTCTGATATTTATTTTATAGGAGATAGATAAAATATGGAGAGGAAAAATCAAAATTTTGAAATATTTCGCAAGTTGTTTCCATTTCACGGAGTTCTAAATGAAGAACTTTTTAAAAAACCCTTTTTCCAAAGTAAAAATATTTCAAATGTCAATTTTTAAATATTTATCACACAGTGCTATAAAAGGAACGTCTAGGTTAGGGTGGGCTTTTGTACTTTAAATTTTCAAAATTTCTTCAACTTTGGAAAAACTATAGAGTGGAAAATGAAACTAACTCAGCCACTCTGTAACTTTTCAAAACTTCAATCTTAAAAAAAAAGGTTTTTTTCCCCTTTTGCCTCTTAATAACTTTTCCAAAGTTGAGAGTATTTTGAAAAGATAAAGTGGTGGAGAAAAAAAATGTAGAAAAAAAATCTAGACATAGGTCATTCTCCTGCATTCAGGGGTGGGGGTGGGGGTGGGAAAATATCTGATAGTTGGAAATTTTCTTGTTTTCAAAAATTGAAATGGAACAAAAAATCTGTTAACAATATCATCAAAAGTGATATTTGCCTGTGAACAATTTTGATGAAAACTTATTTTTTGGCCAGAACATTTTTAGGCCTTATTCTTGATTAAGCTGTGTGGAAAATATCACGTTTTAAATCAAACAAAAGATGAAAGTGCATACAGTTCCACAGCAACTTGTGATTATTTGAAAGCACAAATGGACTGCCTGAAGATTACAGCTTATTGTTTCTAACTAAAACATCAGCTGAAAGTATAGGTTTTCAAATCTCTCGTTTTCTTTCTACATATTAGCAAAGCTGCCTAAGTAATATCAACAGGACGTAAAATGTCACATTATACTTACTTGTATGTCCAACACAGTTTCATCAAGTCATAGACCTCACTTGGACAAGCCTCAGGAGATTCCATTCGCTCTCCTCTTTCAATCATCTGGGCAACCTCACTTCCTTTCATTCCCTAAAACAGAATGACAAAGCCTCAGCTGCACATAGAGCATGTCATCTGTGCTGTCACCTAGAATATGAGAGGTGTAGACACAGCAAAATTCTGAACCACACTATAGCCCATGTGCCTTATCAAGCTTCCACAAATGGGTATCTGGGGATTGCCTGGCATGGGAGAATCACTTCTTGCCGCAGAACGGATCTATCAGATGTGTGTGCACACACACGTGCACATATACATGTGAGAGGTCATTACTGTGCACTAACTGTGACAAAAATATAACTGAAGAAAAATACTCACCTTATATGGCTTTTGCCCATAGGAAAAAGCTTCCCACATTAGAACCCCAAAGCTCCAAACATCACTCTTGCTAGAAAATTTGTAGAAGTTCATACATTCTGGAGCATACCACTTGACTGGCCATTTCCCATGACTTTGTGCCTAAAAATGAGTCACAAAAGAAAAAGCAGGCAGTGGAAACAATTATAGTTATCATCAAAATTCAAATACACCATGTTAACTGAAGAAATGTAAAGCAATGCCATCAAAATTGCTTACACATGCACACAGCAACAGAGGAGTTGTTACTGTGCCATTCACAGTATTCCACATTCTATGTTTAGCATAGGAACACCATGAATGCCACAGTAAAGGTAAGTTTATCTGCAAATTATTTTTAGTCATGTTTTTAATGGCATCTACTGCGTGCTGTTCTTTTATCTAATATTCAATCCTTTTGTTACTTTTTTTAAAAAATAAAGGTTTTCATATCAAGTCTCATTTGCACAACCTGAGACATACCCAATTAACCTGAGTCTCATACTTTCTTCAGGGCAGAACTCAGTCTCACGCAGAGATTCCCTTTTGCCTCAAAACAGCATAGGGACTGATAGCATTGCAATATGATTGCATTATGAGTTGCAATCTAATTATTTCTTAACACTATTCTATGGCAATACCAAGTTATCACAAGGCAATGTCACTGTGAAACTCCACTCTGCTTTTCAGGGGGAAAGAGGAATGCACTTTTGTCATTGACTCTCAGGACTGGTCTACACTACTGCATAAGTTGATGTAACTTATGTCACTCAGGGGTGTGAAAACAACGTCTCCTCGAGTGACATAAGTTACACTGGCTTAAAGTGCTCTCCACACCTTGCTATGGTGGCCTCTTGCAGAGGTGGAGTAATTATGCTGATGTAGTGGGGTAGTGTACACATGCCCTCAATTAAGGTCCCATCTTCACCTGAAACAAACTGTGCTTTTAAAGAGCTCATCCTGATCCCAAACATTTTAATTGTAATTAAAAACATATTTCTGTGGTTTGTGGCTCCTCAACACCAATCATAATGAGCATCCTCACACTTTTCTTAATGTTACTGCTTATGTGTGAGAAACACCTGCCTTCATGCAGGTTGGCCCCTATCTTACCTGTAAAGATAAATCAGTTGAGTAGGAGGAAGAAAAGGAGAGGGCAGGGGCAAGGAATGATTTGAATTGCAAGGCCTCACATGCATATCTGGCTATTCACCTAGCTCTGGAGATGTTTTGACAAGGAAGACAGAACAGTGAAAAGCATGAGGAGAAGCTGGTATCATAAGTTCATCCAAAAATGATTCCACAGGGGAGTTGGATCTCATTTTAGCCCTAGATATTCTGCTTTTCTGGAAATACAAGGGACCAGCTTGAGCTTAAAAAGGATAAAGCCTTCTTGAGTTGGGAACAGGGGGAGCAAAATCAGAATATAAGATAAGGGAATTAAAAAGACATGATGGGCCCAAAGGTCTCCCTCGACGCTCAAGGGCTGTTATATTTTTATGAAACTTGACAGTTATTTCCTTTCCTTTGGATGCAGACAGTATAATTCACTTAAAACTGAACTGAACAGTCCCTCTATAGAAGGATTTATTTAGCCATCATTTAACCAAACTGTTTTCATTCAACCCCCTCCCAAAATGAATCATCATATTTCAATAATATGAACAGTGTTCGGTTTAGTTTTGGTTGATGATGTTGAAAGAGTTTGGGTGCAAAATATATGAAAATGGATTGACAATATTCTGTAATAGATTTCAGAGTGGTAGCGTGTTAGTCTGTATCCGCAAAAAGAATGAGGAGTACTTGTGGCACCTTAGAGACTAACAAATTTATTTGGGCATAAGCTTTTGTGGGCTACAGCCCACTTCATCAGATGCAGAGTGTGGAACATAGAGTAGGAAGATTACATACACACATACATGCACACAGAACAGGAAAAGATGGGGGTTGCCATACCAACTGTAAGAGACTAATCAATTAAAGTGAGCTATTAGTCTGAGAGTTTACCCCCATTTTTTCATGTTCACTGTATACATATATAGATCTTCCTACTGTATGTTCTGCTCTGTGCATGTAATAAAGTGGGTTTTAGCCCACAAAATCTTATACACAAATAAATGTGTTAGTCTCTAAGGTGTCAAATGTGTTAGTGTCTAAGGTGTCAAATGTATTCCTCGTAGTATTCCTTATTCTGCAGTAGAGTCCATTTCTAGGGCTGGTCAAATGTTTTTAGTTGAAACTGTTTTTCAACAGTAAATTGGGCTTTTGACTAAACAAAATTTTTCAAGGAAAGTGTCTGCTTTCCATGGAAAACTTTGACTTGTAATCAAAAAACCAAAATATAATTTTTTTTTGCCTTTTGGCCCAAACCAATTTTTTTGGCTGAAAATTCCTGCAGCCCCTTTTTTGTGTGCATAAAAAATAGTAAAACATTTTTTAGTAAATAAAATAAAAAAATAGTAAAACTTTTTTTCCCCCATCCAGGTCTATCCATTTCAGTAAGGACAATCCTTACCTACAAATTACCTACTAATAGGCAACAAAATAATAAAATATGTTCTGTTTTTCAACTTTTATAATAACTACTTCAGATGAAAATCATTCTATAAAAAAATCATGTCACTATCAAAGTGTACTTGTACTAATCTTACCTTGTAATAATTCTCATCAGAAGCAAGAGCTTTGGAAAGTCCAAAGTCACTAATTTTGGCATAATGCTGGGTAACTAGCAACACATTTCTTGCAGCCAAATCCCTGTGTACAAAATTGTTTTCCTCCAAGTATTTCATCCCCATGGAAACCTGGTGCACCAGCTCTGTTATATTCTTTTCCTTGACATGTCTGAAAGTCATAAGGGTCTGTAACAGGTCAGTAGTTCATTTTCATGACTTTTAATGGAGCTACTGTACAAATTCATTAAATGACCTTCCTAGCATCATATAAGTCATCGTGTTCATTTATGTTTTAATAAACTTTAATTAGAACTGATGACAGAAGTGGCTCCTGAACAAAAATAAGAGTTGTATTCTCAGATCAACAGGCCATTGACAGTGCGGCATTTGGAAATGTTTAATTTATTTAAAAATGTGCCAGTTTCATCAGAAAATGTCTTACAGTAGCCTTCAGCACTGTAGATTTTAAAAGAGAGGCCATTTTCATGTTTTTTTTGTTTTTTTAAAAAAGAACACACCAGTCACATTTCCTTTTTTGATAAGACTGTATAAAACATACTCAAAGCCAACATACCGGTTTTTCTGCAAAAATTTATTCAATGGTCCAAGTTCTGCCATCTCCATTACTAACATCCAGGACTCAGCTTCACATATGCCTATCATTCGGACAATGTAAGGGTTATCCAGTTGCTGCATTACATTAGCTTCTCTTAGTAATTCATCCTTTACGGCTGGATCGTTATTCTCATTCTTAAGGATTTTTACAGCTACTGGCTTGGCACCCCTATAGAAGAAAGTCCAGTTGTGGGATTACTTGTAACAAAAGTTCTAACTTGCACATACACACAAATTTCTCAAGTGTTACCATACACTGACATTGATACTTTGAGGTTTATATCAGAGATTAGAAGTGTGATTCAGTTGGGACGTTTGAATTCTTTCGGCACTGAAAAGGGAAAAAAAGTGTTACAAGAATCTCTCTTACAATGGGCGAAGACAGCTGAATGAAAGATAGACCTGGAGGAAGCACAGAAAAATCCACACACATCCAAGAGAAGGGTCTTGTAAACAACTGCAAGATTCTCATCCCCACTCTGACCCCTTTACATTGGATAAAAGGTCGGAAGCAGCATGAAGGGGCCCTGAAAGCCCTGTGTCTGGCTGGGGGAGGATTCCCCTGGTGCAGACACATGGAAAATAGCTATAAAGCTGCCTTCCAAGGACCACTGATAAATGTTGATATGGTGTTGTGGGTGGGTGGGACTGGTGTGTTGGAGGCAAGGCAGGAGAATGTAGTGCTCCAGAGACACTATTCAGCACGATGGCAGATAGGGCAGCTAAGGGAAGCTGCTGTAACTTAGAGCACGTGCAACTGAATGGGAAAGTCATTGTCTGGAGAACAGTGGTGAACGGTCATAATTTGGGCCCAACAAATTCATGGTCCATTTTGGTAAATTTCACGATCATGGGATTTTTAAAATTGTAAATTTCACAGAGCCAGATACTTAAATCTGAAATTGCACAGTGCTGCAACCATTGGGAGCCCGACCAAAGTTTCCTGTAATCTGTGTGTTTGCACAGGAGCTTTCTTAGTGCCGCGCAGGCACTCAGGGAACCCATCTGGGAACTTGCTGTGGCCGGAGGAGGGGTGTCCCTCACCTGGCCCCAACCTAGCCCATCCGCACTGCTGAAACGAGAGGCAGTGCTGCCTTCAATGCTGGGCTCCCAGTCCGCAGCTGCGGAGCTTCCTGAATTTGGGTCTGACTTGACCCTATGATCAGCCTGTGCAGTGGAAGAGGAAGTTATGTCCCTGTCCAGTCCAGCTAGGACTAGCAGCTGAAGCCTGGCACACGGTGGGAGCTCCCAGCTGGGGTGGCTTCAGCCCTGCCTCTCCCTGGCTCTGAACTCAGCACATGGGAGTTAAAGGGGCCTTGCGCTGACAGTATGTGTGTGTGGTGTGACCAAATCACTCACTGCACCCATGGCACCCTGGGCGGTCACCCACATCGCCTACCCAAAAGGCCGGTGCTGTGCTGTGTGCTGCTGTCGTGCTGTGCTGCTGCTGAAGGTGGCGCTGCCTTCAGAGTTGGGTGCCTGGCCAACTGCTGCCATTCTCCAGCTGTCCAACTCTGAAGGCAGTGCAGAAGTAAGGGAGGCAATACCATGACCACTCCCCTAATAGCCAGATTTCATGGGACAGACCAGATTTTACTACATAGATGTAGTGGGCACATTTCCTCTGTATTGGCTAAAATAATGGCTGAGGAGTACATGAAGCTTATATATTTGGACACAGAGGAAGAAATGTGTGTGAATTTCACCCTCAGTTACTGTATGTAAAACATTTTGTCACACTAAATGAATGGAAGTAAAAACTTACTTTTTCATCATATAGAGCCCTTTCTTTACAGTACCAAAGTTACCAGACCCAAGTTCTCCTTCTTCCAGAGACAGCAGTTTTCTGTCTAGGGAGACATTTTTTGGTTTTATCTCCTCTGGATCTGCATATGGGCTTTCATAGACTTCTGTGTCCATGGGCAAGGCATCCCTCTGATCTCCTGCATTTCAACCAATGAACAAGTTATCAAATTACAGGAAGTATGACTGTTACTTATGATCGTTCCTGCTTTCACACCTACTGTATTCACCAGGCAGGGGATCAGAATTGTCACTCAGATCTTTGGTTTAGCTGTATGAGTATTTGCTTAAAAAAGCCCAGCTACTGATAGCTTCATACACACATAGCACTACTCACATTGGGGGGCACTGGGGTTAAGAATAGGGATTACCTCATCTTTTTATCAACTTATTTTACTTTCTACTACCACCAGCAATGCAAAGTATAGCATGTGTTATCACTACCTGCCTTGTCTTTTGGCACAAGGATGTGCCATTTTATTTGCAGCCTTGTATGCTTGAAAAATAAACAGAACGTTACAAATAAGTGAAGTCTTTCCAAGAAAATGTTTGTGATGTACTCTACTGTGTATGTCATTGTAAATGTTAGCCTGTGCTCATATTCTGATCGATTTTCCCCATGATTACACAAAGTTCATTTATATGGTTACATCTTATCTGTATGTCCTTGTCCTTTCCATTCTGCATACATATCACAGCCACTAACTTAAAAAAAAAAACAGTGCTTTTCTGAAAAGTGACTGGTAAAACTGGCAGCATGCACTTCTATGTTTACTGTCAGAATGATTTCCAGATCTAATTTTCTCTGTTGAAAGGGAACATGATGTTTTGTTAACTGCCAGGCCTGATCAACCTGGCATCTGAAGGTCCAAGCTGGGTTTTTTCCTCCTCTTACATCATGACTGGTGATAAAGATTCTGGAAACCAGATTAGGTGACCACTTGCACCTCTACAACCTGAGATCTCAAAATATGTGTGTGTGTGTGAGAGAGAATTATATATATAGATATATATATTGATAGATATATAGATATAGAAAATATGAATATATTTATTTTCTGCACCCTTTTTTTCAAGGGTGGGATAGCAGGCACGTGCACTGCAGGGGAAACATCCCTGCAGGTTCCAGATGCTGCAGAGCCCCTCTCCATCTGTCTAACATGCCAGAAGATGAATGTGGTAGAATCTAGCTCATAAGCAGTAATCATTTTTAAATGGTTTGAATGACTACATTTCTTGAAATGTTCACAAATTTTAAAAGCTGACTGCAACACTGTTACTGAACAAACACTGAATTATCTGTCTGAACTCTTATCTATATGTAAAAGGAATTATACCAGCACTGAGCTCTCTGCTGTTACTGCCCAAAGGGGGAAAACAGGCTACCCCTAAATCACTCACATGCTGTTATTCATGTTGTACTAACTCCTCTGACCAGGATGCTGTATCCATATGTTGCTGCTCATGGGAAGAGAGCTGAGAATGTAGTTGGGTTCCATACAACCTCAGACTCTGTGTCAAGGAGCCAGGGGAAAGGCAGAAAAGAAGGAAGTATCCTCCTCTGTATGGCTGGGCTTGATAGTGATTATTATTGGTAGGGAGAGGTCAAGGGTTTGGTACTGACATAACATCTCTCTGCCTACCTTGTTCAGCTCCCATTAGAGCTCTCGTCCTCTGCAGCACATAAGGATTAAAAGATGCTGAATCATCATGAGGAATGGATGGATGTAACTGCAGCAAACAAATAAAACTTTTCAGTTTGATTAAGGAATGGTGCCTTTGAAAGCATTTTTTTCAGGGGATTACGGCATAATGAATGCTAGAAAGATGTAGGTGGAGAATTAGAGAGTAAGAAAGAGGTCAAACCAAGCTTATTTCATTCTTCAGATTATTGCTTGAGAAAATATGCAGGCCAAATAAAACATATGCTGCTAAAGCAGAACAGGGTACTGCAAATATTTCAGAGCATTGGTTCTGAGAGAATTAACTAACGGTTCATGCACAAATCTTATCCTGTGGCCATTTTAATTTACATGCAGTTTTCAAATCCTATTTCAATGCAACACTGAAAGTCCACAGTATTGTTCTTTAAATTTTTTAGCCCCTGATTAAGTCTCTCCAAACCCAGGCCATACAGAAATTCTGAGCACATCATCTCTCTCTCTCTCTCTAAAAAATAAAAGCACATATTGTAGAAATGGCTTCAATTCCATTATTTTGAGGAAAACAAAAGGTAGATAGAGATGATTTTAATACTTTCAGGCAATCAAAGATTATGGGCCAGATTCTGTGCCCTGTTCAGTCCCCTTTGTGGTTGTCTCATTGCACAAAGGGGCCAGAAACTCACCCTACCTCTCCAGCATGGGGGAATCTCCAGCAGATGTAGAGCCAGTTACACCACTCCACACTGCAAAGTTTGCTGTACGGGAGTGCTAGGGCAAGGAGAGAACATGGCTGGAGCGAAGTATGTTCCAGTGCTCCCTGGCTGGTAGATGGCCTTTTGGGGCCGTAGGTAGTCCACCTACATTAGATAAATCCCTGGGCTGCTCTAAATCTATTCTGGGACTGTTATAGAACCAGCTTCAACTAGTTACCTTGCAGTTGAGCCCTAGATTTCTTCTATTCTCTGAAAAGATCATAGCTGATATTGTAGCAATAATATGAAAGATAGACCTGAATGGTATAAGCGAACCAATGGAATTTACATTCCTAGAAGTGAGTTATTCAGCTATAAATATTCAGACACCAAGAAATGTTTGCAAGGATCTAATATATAACAAATATATTATATTTGAAAGACAGTAGATGGCTTGTTTTGTACATATTGGATTATATTATTGTTTTTATAAGCTCTCTTTATACCTGCAACTTTTATTTTTGATGGCACAATCAAAACAGCCATAGTTTTCAAGTGAGGATAAACAAAACTTCAGAATTATTAAGGAGTTCAGATAAATTATTTGATACTCTAGCATTTCATAAGAAAAGCAGCCAACGTTCAGGAGGTATTTCTTACCAAGACCAAAATAAATAATTTTGCCCAATGTGGTATATAGAAAAGGTTTTCCTATATAGATTTGTAGAGGAAAGCTCTAATAATGGGCTATCTTAAGCGCCTCACTCTACCATAGTCTATTTGGGTCACTCTACTGGCATAGTGGGTCTATACCTTCCCCTGTGGTGGTGTTGGGGCATGGTAGGCTACATCAGAAATGGCAGAACATTTCACACTCTGGTTTGTCCAGGTGGCTGGAGTGTCCCCTTAGGAGCATATGCAAACGACCACAAATTAGAGCATTCCTGAGTCTGCTTTCACATATTACGGGGGCCAAACTGGCCCTTGGCCAGCTCCAGAATTGTGAAGCCACAAAGATAGTATAAAACCACATTTGTGCCTCTTCTGCAACCCTAACTTTGGGTCCTAAGGTGAGTGAGTCCTTCCAGACCCAGGAATTAAGGTCTATGTTTCCTTGGCATATATCCATTCAGTTTTTGGGGTCACACTTTCTAGGTCATAGAGTTTTATTAAAAGCATCCTGACAACAAATTCATCAAGACAAAAGGAGAGAGTTAATATTAGACATTCCACAAGAGAAAAGAGGGACAAAATTAAAAAGTAAATAGAATATGATTTACTGGTGTCTCATTTGAACTGTTCACCTAAAAGATTGTGTTCAAGGAGCCCATGCATGGGAGCATGAGCTAGGGGAGGAGACTGGCCATTGAGGGAAAGCAGTATCCCCCATTTTTAGGGTAGAAGAGGAAGGGATACGAGGCTGGAAGGCTAGGAAGAAGAAATATGGGGAAGCCAGGAGGAAGAAATGAAATGATGTGACCAAGGCGGAAGAAAAGAGAGTGAAAGGAAGGTTAAAATAAATGATGAGGCTACAGATGAGAAATGGGAGATCTGGGGGAAATGGTGAAGTAAAAGATTGGAGAGAGGCTGTTTGATTGATTTAGGGACAGGGTGTCAGAGCAAATAAAGTCAGTCCTAATTTCTTCTAGTATTCCCTTTACTATCAGATACAACAAGCTATAAATGATCCAGTCAAATGGGGCATGGAAGAGGAGGAAGGAAAAAAGGGGGCGAATGCCCAGAAAAGTTGTAAGTTGTTGAGAGGCTGCTTGGGAAGAATGTTTCTTCTTTTGGCAGTATAATCGTAGCAAAACTGGAAGCAAGAGGTTCTGAAATGCATTGCAGAGGTGAGCTTTTCAATTTCAGAGAAACGGGCATTTAAAAAAAATAGCTCCCTTTTGTCCTGCTTACTTAGGAACTGTACTTACAGCAAATTAAATATTTGCCCAAAGATGTGTGGCTCTGGCCAAATTGTCTGGGGACCATGGGCTGCAGACTACCTTAGGCGAGGTTGCCATTGCCACATGTCCACAACCTATGGTTGGAAGTTGTTCAGTGGGCGTTGAGGGTGCCCAGCCCTACACAAAAGTACTTGGATTTGTACGATTGTGCTAAGCCTGAGAAATTGTGAACCCAATGCCTTTAAATGTTCCCTGATGCTTACTTTAAAAGCCTACGCAGAAAGCCTTTTCTGTAGTCATGATTAAGTAAAGCCCTTTTGCCATATCTGCAGTTCCCAGATAACCAATGCAGCATGACACTCTCATTTTATTCTTTTCGTTATTGGCTGAATGTTCTCTAGAACATGTACAATTACTGTGCTTACATAACAGGGAGTTATTGCTGCTGCTAAATTCAGCAGACTTCTTTGTGCATAAAATCTTTGCTCATCTAAAAAGCAATTTTTTTTCTCAAACAGCAGCTCAGGAGAAATGGCATATAAACGGAGAAAGGGCTTAAAAAATGACAAGCTCAGAATTTCTTGCAACTTGCCGATTGAAACTAGGAGCCAAATACATGCTCGATAATATTACAAACCTGGAGCCTGAATCACAAAAAGGTAAAGTTATGAAAGACCAAAAAGTAATTCTTTTTGCATTTTGATAATTAGCAAGATATTCTGATTTGTAGCTGAGCCAAATTTATATATAGAAGTATTATGATTTTCATTTACTAATATTCATAACCCAAAATCCAATAGATTAGCACTCAGACCTTACTAGCTAAACAGACACCAGGCTCTGTCTAAGACATTTTAGTCCCCACTAGATGGCATTAGTTGATTTAAATTTTCTTTTTTTTGCCAGGTGACTTGAACTTCCTTTGTCTAAAGCGGGGTGGGCAAAACTTTTTGGCCTGAGGGTCACATCAGGGTTCAAAATTGTGTGGTGAGCTGGGTATAGAAAGCTGTGCCTCCCAAAACAGCCTGGCCCCGCCCCCTGTCTGACCCCCACCCACTTCCCGCACCCTGACTGCCCCCCTCAGAACACCTGACCCATCCAACCCACCCTGCTCCTTGTCCCCTGATCGCCCCCTCTGGATACCCCCCCACCCTAACTGCCCCCTGTCCCCTGATTGCCCCCTCCAGAGACCCCTCCACCCCCTAACCACCCTCCCAGGACCCCATCCAACCCCCTACTCCCTGTCCCCTGACTGCCCTGACCCCTATCCACACCCCCCGCCTTCTGACAGGCCCCTTGGGACTTCCATACCCTACCCTAACACTCCCATTCCCCATCTCTTGACCGGCCCCTGAAATCCTCTTCCCTTATCCAACCTCCCGCCCAGCCCCCTTACCATGCCGCCAGACACGTGGCTGTGACTGATTCCCAGAACACGCAATTCCGTTCCCGAGAACGCTGCTTGTGCAGCGCACTGAGGCTGCGGGGGAGGGAGACAGTGGGAGACGGGGGAGGAGCTAGCCTCCCCAGCCGGAGCTCAAGAGCCAGTTCAGAGGAGCCCACGGGCCATAGTTTGCCCACTCCTGGTCTAAAGGAATGTTTGAACTGTCTATTTTGAGTCATTGAAGAAGCTACCAGGAAACATTTTGGTTTGACATTAAGATACAAAATCAAACCTAATCTATTTTTGAACTGTAATTAAGGAGAAATAATAATCTTCCTAATTAATCAAGTCCAAATAAACTTTGACCTTCAGCTCAGTATGTTAATTTCTGAGCATGGGTTGTAATTTTGCATTATCATAAAATCTGCATTATTGTTGACTACTCATGGACACGCAATGTTAAATGGCTAACAAATCAGGTTTCAGAAGCTACCTTCCCCTCACCCAAAAACCCCCCAGACTTTCCTTACAAATGTGTGTGTAATAACAAAAACTGCTCTCCAGAACTGCAGTTGTCTTCAAAACCTCCACACAAAAGCACAGACTATTTGGTATGATCCTATACTGCAGCCACCAGGCATTTTTTGCTGCACAACAGCCTCTCAAAAAGTGATTCGGCAATCCATGTGTCACAAGACAAGGCTGCCTTTACTAGCACTAACTTGAGATCCACTCACTTTGCACATTTGGGGCCCCTGTCCTGCACCCTTTGAAGAGAACAGAAGTCTTTTATTTAATTCTACCCCATTTATCCACAATATTTATGTTGAACTGTCACAAAGTGCATGAGAGAGACTGGACTACAGTAATTAATATGGTTGTAGCTGTTGTATGGCAGCTTCTGGAGCCTTAGATTAATGTATGATCATACCACTAGGATTCCATAATCTTCCATCAAATGCTGGTTCTTACTGGGATTATCAGGAGTTATGAAATTAAGAAAGGGAAAATTTAGCCAGAAGGAGAAACTTTCTCGCAATAGATGTATCCCACTGTGGCAACAGTCTTCCCAGGGAAGTAGTGGAAGCACTATCACTTAGAACTTTTAATGGTAGACTAGAGAAAACACTAGTAAATATATAATAGCATTGAAAGGCAGGTAGTTTAGAGGAGATGTTTTCTCTATTTGTAATTTCTGTGATCCCCAAAAGCATTTAACAAGTATTATAGTGTTACAGTGAACAGAGTTGTAGTTTCCCTGAACAGTCCACATTTTCAGACCAAATCTCACAAGACTGACAGCCCAGAATCAAACTATGTATAACTGGTGAGATCCCGCCTGAGAACCGTGCACACATTTGTTTCTGAAGGAGTAATAAGAAAACTGGAACTGTTGTGTATTAGCCATTGGTGCTAGAAGTTTAGTTCTGAAATAATAAATGTGGCAAAACAATAATGTCTTTAGCCTCTAAAGGGATTGCATGTTGAAGGAATTTTTCAAGGAGAAATTTTCAAAGGCAGAAATGAGAGTTATATGTCCAACTTCCAGTGAAAGCCAACAAGAGTTTGGTGCATTTAACTCCCATTTCTGCCTTTGAAAATCTCCTTCTTAAATTCTTGGACACAGACTTTTCTATGAAATATAAGATAATACAACAATACTGTGTCTTATGAAACACTATAAATGCATGGTTAGGATGGTTGATAGTCAACAAAAAACGAATGAAGGTCAGGAGTCAATGATGGTAGCGTAAGTCGCCTGCAATACCACTGATTAGGAGGTGTATTGACTTGCTGAAGAAGGAACAGATATAGATGCTGTTCGTTAGCTAAGTCTTTTGTTGCCGAGTGCTTATAGACACGGTGATGTCCAGCAACTACTTTTCTTTCCTGATGGTACTCTCCTCAGCATTCCATTCTACGTCCCCTATGATCCAGTGAGCATGTTAGCCTATTGGGGAGATGGATGGGAGGTGGGGGCAAGTTTTGAGGATAAATGGCATTTCCAGTGTGCTGACAATCCACCTCTAGATCCCTCTGACCCAGTGCACGTAGGCAAACATTTGTCCGTGTCTACGGGAGCGTGAGCTTGCTGGGGCTCAATCTGGAGAAGATTTATGGGATGTTGTTAAGTTTGGGGAAGCAACTGGAAGATTCGTAAAACATTATAACTTCTCTTACAGAGGCTCTTTGTTTTTTTTTCTGATGTGGGTGCACAATCTGGGATCTGCTTTGATCTCTATCTAATGCTAAACGATTAGATAGCACCAGTAACCATGATGGCTTTTTCCCCATCTGTACCTGGCAAGAATTCAAACCCCCAAGGAACTTATTAACCAAAACCAGTGTAATTAAACAAACACACCTAACTCCTCACGTTCAACATCATGGGCAAATTTTCAGATGGGCTTTAAAATCTGTGTCCATAAGTATTGTGCACAAAAACAAGCACATGCCCATGCAAATGGTATGTTTGCAACAAGGCCTTCTTCTGCAAGTCCTTACATGGTGCCCAGCAGAAAGCAAAGGTTGTTCATGCTCCAGTATGACAAATAAGATAAGCACTAAGTGTAGTTCTCCACACTGTCCAGGAGTAAATCTCAAGCATCTTTTGTGTCTGCTTCTTTACTCTCAAGAACATAGGGTTAAAAAAAGGGTGAGATATGGATGAAGGAGGACATAAGTGTTATTCTCAATATGCAATGAAGCTGTTAGGTGTGTGCCTGAGGCTTTGCCTCTATACCTATTACTGTGCAGCAATAATTAATTGGACATGTAGGAGTATTCTCTTTAATGCAGGACTGAATTTTCCAGCACCCCCTACCTACTTATTGTGCTTATTCTTGCAACACTGTACTTAGTGGTTGTTTGAATATTTGACCCTAAATGTACTCACTAATATATAAAACAAGCCAATTTTCTGATGGGTACTAATTGTTTACATTATAAATATAAATTTGTATTGGTATAATTTATTATTTTTAAAAGTATCTCCCTTATATTGTATCTCAGACATACTGAAAACAGTGCTAACATTTCTGGATGCGAGGAATAAGTTATCTAAAAATATAAAACAAATCTTTTAACGTTGCTAAGGATCAGGCATTGGTTTAATTCAATTAACCAAGACCACATTTGTGCATATGATTTGTGATTAGATAAAACAAGGATTAGAAGCAAAAAGATTATCAAATCTACACAACCAAATTGTTAGTAGCTAGACACGTGCTTAGTATCAGCAAGCCGAAAAAGAAGTGAGGTTAGCCAAGTGTGGGTAAGTCTCTTCACTCATTAAAAAACCTACAAAGACTGTATTATGCACCTTTTTGCTTCCAGGCTTTGGAAAAGTGTACGATTTGATTCTTGAGATAATTCCACCTGTTGACCAAGTCTAGAAACCATAATGTCAAAGAGGAACAGTAAATGTGTCAGGAAAACATCTAACGGTAATTTATAAACAGATGTACTTTTACAACAACAATCTTCCAAAACGCTCCTGATATTTTCTCTACTCTGCCTCTAAGTATACTTTTAAAATTATTATGTTATATCAAAAAGTATGCAAAGTAGCATGTGTAACCTCCAACAGATCTTCCTTAAACCATATCACTCCCTCCCGCTTCAAATCTCTCCGTTAGAAATCATTATATCCCAACATAAAGAAGAAAAACCCAACTGTTACATGTTGACTAGCATCATTGGGATAAATTCTGCTTTCAGTTACACTCTTGCAATCCCACTAATTTTAGTGAGGTTCCCTGCGTATAGAGGAAAATTTAGTCCTTCATATTGTATAGAATTTCCAAAGTTGGAAAATACATCATATATTGCAGAAATACAAAAGGAAAATTTGACTACAGTTATAAATCAAAGACAACTAGGCTTTTCTCCCAGTTATTCACACAGCAAATCTTTTCCTCTACTACTGTAAAATTCTTATTCTCCAAATAAACAGGATTTACCAATATGAAACAGATAATACTCCACCTATAATGTATTACCGTTAATACAAATATCAATTTGAAGCACGTTTTGGTTTTAGAAGTAATATAATAGTTATTTTTTTAAAAAAACTACATAAGCTGAATTGAATTCAGAACAGTATTTTGAAAAATAACCAACACAATAGATTTTGATTTCCACAAATGCAGTCACGTCTATATAAATTAATTGAAAACAAAAGCAAATATGTTGTTTGGCAAGTATGTTATATGAGTTGATTAGCCTAATGTGACTGGCTTTCTCTAAGAAATTAACAGGTACAAAGAGCACACATTTAAATTTTTGAAATAGTATTATATTGTCCTAACAATTATGCACTTACAGTTGAGATGGCACCTTGATTCCTCTTTCCAGTAATGTAAGTTCTGAGACTGTTTTACTTTTGAGGTTGAAGGTTTAGAAGTTTTCAAATAATTAATTTGGACATTATTCTGAGTTATCTTATTATTTAAAAAGAGAGTATGTCATCTGCATTTTCCCCAAAGCTTTCTTTTTAAAAGGATCATATGCTTTCAGATGACTAAAAAAGCAGCTTTGTTTTAAAAAAATCAAATTTGGCCTACATGTACATATTCCTGTTTCAGGAATGGGTGGTGTGTGGTGAGAGACAAATTTTAGGATTGAGATATCAAAGTTCCAAGATTTTAAAAATTGCATATTGAATCGTTTATTGTCCTTAATCTGACAATGTTCTCTTTCCATATGGGATGAAAAACCTTTGGGAACTTTCTAGTTATCCTGCAACAATGAATATATCTTTTAAACCATTTAGAGTTTTTATGTAGGATGAGCACTGTTCATCACATTTTTCCTGTAACAGTTACTCCTTAACTTTTGACCTGACCCTTGTGCAACAGTTTGTAAGGCTTTAGAGCTAATAATGACTAACTCACATGATAGTATTACAGATATAAAATTGCATCCTAAAATGAATATTTTGTAGAATTTGAAGGAGGATGGCAGTACCAGTCTAAATAAGCTGGCACTGATAAAAATTTAAAAACGAATTAGGTTTGGGCCTATAACTTAAATACCTAGTGCATAGTAACTACTATATAAATATATGAATATAACAATACGTGGACAGATGACGCATCGCTGAAATCTGGGTGCTCTAGACTTGCTGCTTCTCTGTATTGTTAGTGATTGATCTCAGGCTCAAATCCTAAACTCATCTCCTGGCCTGAATCCTTGATCAAGGTTTTGGGAAGAAGCTCAGGGTGAAACAATCATCCCCAAGGTGGTAGAACCAGTAGCTGAAGAAGTTTCTTAGGGTCCCTTTACATGATGGAAAGGAAATGTCTGCAACCTGCCCAATTCTTCGGTGGAGTACTGCTATATATGGGGATGATGAGCAGGGCTTCATACTCTGGTGTATGCACCTCTTGTATAGCCTTCCAACACCCTGTCTCTCCTTTCTGCTCTGGTTTCACTGCAAAGGAGACCTCAGCGTCGCAGGAGAGGGGACTGGATATTGACATCTTGTTTGGTGGCCTAGTGATAATGTTACAGGAGACCCTACTGCTCTGTTAGTCATTGACACTCCAGAGGATGAACTATAAACACAGGTAACTTCTCTGAAGCCATAAACTGTGATTTAACTCTCATGAGCGAAGAAATACTGAGACTACTAGAGGCTTGCCTTGTGATCACAGCAATGGCTGTTCCATCTTTTCTTCCTGCACTGGTTATCTCTCTCCTTACATTCCTTTATTTCTGAGTGCCTTTTCCAAGACAAGCTGGGGCCTCTTAATCAGAAAGGTTTGAATAATAGATTTTTTTGGTTCACTGGCAATAAAAATATTTTTTCGGGTTGACGTGAAAACAATTTTTTTGGAAGTTTTCAACAAGTCAAAAAGATAAAAAAATCATTTTGAGTCAAACTAAACATTTCTTTAAATCATTTGACTAAAACATGAGGTTTTTTTCCTTTTTAATTTTTTTTAAATAAAATGAAAAGTCATTTAAAAATTGAAAAGTCAAAGTATTTAATTTTGAAAATGTCAAAACAAAACATTTGACAAAACAGATTTTTTTCAGTTTCTTTGTTTTGATTTGTTTTGTTTTTTCACTGAAACAATTTAATTGTTTGCATACAAATTCATTAAGTGTTTTTGGTGGATCCAGATCTGCCTATTTTGGCTGAAAATTGTTTCAGCTGAATTTTTTTCCCCCACTCTACCCCTAATCAGTCTAGCTCAGACAATAGCCAAGTCTAAGAAGCAAAAGATGATATTTCTGACTGTAGAGTCATGTTTAGGGCAATCATTGATGCAGGTATTTGGGAAGAATTCCATGCAGATATGTCTATTGACTGTGAATGGTTTTTTGTGGAATAGCAGGCACTTCATGAAATATTCTCTTGTAGCACATTAAATCTCCTGCTCTGAGCACCTCCTCTTTGCTTTATAGGTCAGTATTGGTATTTATGCTAAATTGAGTCCTGCATTCTTTGTAGCTTTCTCTCTTTCAAAGTAGAGGGTAGTGTTATTTAAACTATGGGCCAAGGAAAAATGTGCTTGCAAGTTTAAAATAGGAGTATCATGGAAAGAAACATGTCAGCTTTTTCTAGAGCTCAATTGGCTGCCCAGCTATTTTCAGATCCAAACCTCTCCTTTCTACTTCATAATTAAACGCACCTCTCACACAAAAGGAACCACTCCTTTTGGTAACTTCCTCATTGCTGGTTTTTGTATCTAGAGAATTCAAGAACAAAGTGAGGAGTGGGAAAGTGACAGCAACCAAGAGGAACTAGTGGCATGGGGGACATGTTTATGAATAGGGGTAAAGGAGGATCAGAATAGCAAGTGCAGGTGGAGAAGAAAGTTGAGGGGATGAGTAGTAACATGAAACCAGATGAGGAGTAACCAAAGATTAAGGGCATGTCTACACTTACCTCCAGAGGTAAGAGATTTATTGTGCTGAGCACTCTCTCATTGACTCCGGTACTTCACCGGAGTGAGAGGCGCAGGCGGAGTCAATGGGGCAGCATCAGCAGACAACTTACCACAGCAAAGATAGCTGAAGTTGCGTAACTTAGATCAGTTCATCCCTTCTCCAGTGTAGACCAGGCCTAAGGGAAGCAACAGCAGCAGGGTAGGGTAGGCAGAAGGGAGCCAGGACATAGATTGGTAGGTGATAGAGGCTTGTTGGAGCAGAACAGGGAGAGGAAGTCAGAACTATATGGAATAAGGAGTATGAGAGAAGGTGGAGAGGCAGAGGGAAATCTGCTTTTGTGCAGAGACCCTGTTGGCTCTCTGGCTAGGGGGGAAGGAGGAAGGACTTAGGCCGTATGATGGCTGGCAGGCAGGCAGGAAGAATCTGGTCTCTGGGAAGAGGGGAGTGGACTTGGATGCCATAGTTAAAAAGGAAGAGACAGGTAAGGGAAGGAGCTCCTTGCTATCCAGTTTTGTAAAATTAAAGGGATATAATGCTCCAGGATTTCTGAAAACTCTGAACTTAGAACAGACCGAGCATGCTATGGAAATGGTGGATGGGAATCACGTAGACGGTTAACTGCGGATTCTACATAGTCTACACCAGTATTTGCAATTGTTATTCATTCTTCTGAGTATGCATTTCTATCTGTGCAGTTTGAATTAATTTTTAATTTAAGCCCTGTATATAAGAACTGCTGCATACATAGTCAGCTGAACAGTTCAAGAGTTACCGTTTCTCCACAAAGATGCCCCTGTGGAATTCAGCTATGGTAAATAAACCTTCTGAGCTCTGTAGATAATAGGATTCCATATAATTTTCTATTTTTTCCTTTATATTAAAAAAGCAAAGAAATGATATACAAGGAACTCTGTTAATGCAAAACCAATGTTCAGATGTTAATTACAGAAAAGTCCATAAATTATATATTACTGAGAATATATTTTCCTTACAGAAATAATTTTAGAAAATAAACTAATAAGGTATATATATAACACCACTTATCTCATTGAAACCTTTGTTCTCCCCAACCTCTCTGTTTTATCATATGTCTAAGAAAGGACTCAAAACCGTTACAAATTCAGTCAGTAGCAAAATTTCTATTCACTTCCATGGCAGAAGACTCAGGTCTATATCTGTAAGTCCCTTGAAGTTTTAGTGTTTTGAGCCCCAGTCCTGAACACACCAAGAATGTGTATAATTCTACTCATGTGAACAGGCCTTTTAAACTCAATGGGACTATTCACATGCATAAAAACACACTTAAGTGTTTGCAGGACCAGGTCCTTAATATGTAAAGAATCATGAACAACTATGGAGATATAAATAATGTTAAATTATAATAATACAAGTAAATTAGAGTTGCACTGTAATTTCACTGATGGAGAGAAGAGTTTGGCTTGCGTTCTTCATTACATGATCACACAACATTGGTCAATTTAATGTACTATTCAGTTAATAGAATAAACAAATAGAACTATATTTTTTCTATTAGCTAACACTTTATAGAGCAGAGGTGGGCAAACTATGGCTCGCAGACCACATCCGGCCTGCGGGACTGTCCTATCCGGCCCTTGAGTTCCTGGCCAGGGAGGCTAGCGCCAAGCCCCTCCCCTGCTGTCCCCCCTGTCCCACAGCCTCAGCTCACCATACACACCAGTGCTCTAAGAAGCGGGGCTGTGAGCTCTTGCTGGGCAATGTGGCTGAGAGACCCACTGGCCTGCCCTGGTGCTCTAGACTGCGTGGCGGCATGCCTGGCTCCAGCCAGGTGGTGTGGCTGCCAGTCGTGGTGCTCTGAGCAGCATGGTAAGGGGGCGGGGGGGGGGGGGGGGGGAAAGGGGGGCGGGGGGCCCGAGGGGGCCCTCAAGGGACAAGGAGCAGGGTGGGGGGATTGGATGGGTAAGAGGTTCTGAGGGGGAAAGTGGGGGGGCAGATGGGGCTGGGGATCAGGCTGTTTGGGGAGGCACAGCCTTCCCTATCCAGCCCTCAATATAGTTTCAGAACCACAATGTGGCCCTCAGCCAAAAAGTTTGCCCACCCCTGCTAGAGCTTCAAGTGTTTACTTTTCCTTTATAAACTTGCAAGCATAGAGATAGTATATTCTGTTCTTATAGAAGCTGAATTTTAACGTTCTGCCTCCACTATGGTTATGTAAATAAGCTGACTTGTGTGCTGTTGACATGTTTAAACTTGACATTTTTAATATCATTTTAGTTCCACATATGTTGTATGGAGCCAAACTTCAAGACCAAGATTTTCAAAAGTGGTTAATGGTGTTGGGTGCATACGTCAAAGAGGCCTGATTTTCAGAAAGCACTGGCCTCCTACCCTCTGAAAATCATGCCACTTTAAGGTGTCTTCAGTTGGTACCCAAAAATCAAGGCATCCAAAACTATTGGCCACTTTTTGAAGTCTTGACTCATATCCAGATATTGTATGACAATATAGCAAATTGGGACAGTATTCTCACAAAAGTCTCTCTCACTCTTATGAAAATATTTCCTGGGGTTATTTCTCTGTGGAAAAAAAAAATCAAGTGAACAATCTACCATTGCAATAAGAGGTGGATGTGAAAAATCACGTGAACAATCTACCACTGTAATAAGAGGTGGATTGCTTGAGCAATCATACCATCAGGACCTAAACTAGAGCTAATCTCAACCAGCAGGTCAGGGAAGCTGCACTTTTGAGAGCCAGAAATGTTTTTTCTTTAAATACACAGGGTGAAGTCCTGGCTCCATTGAAGTCAATAGCAAAATTCCCAATGATTTCAACGGGACTAGGATTTCACCCAAAGCTTGTGATCAAGATGAAGACATTCAGGTCTTGTTTATACGAGAAAAAAGTGTTTCATTTTCTTTTTTAAAAATTACTACATTGATCTCCCCAACCCTCTGAAGCTCCAGTAATGACTGTGGTGCAGTTACCCCTCTATCTGGGCTGAGAGAGTTAGTCCAGGACTTGGCCCTTAGTGTGTGACTAAGTGAAAATTGTCCCTGAGGCCAGTGTGAGTATTCAAACAGCCTATGTATATGCATGCATGCAGGCAGCAATGCTATTCTCACATTTTGTGCTTTGCTTGCCAAAAGTATTGCATTATTATTACATTTTCCTCTCTGGCACCACTGCCTTTCATGTTCTGTAGTTATCATTCAAACACTAAAAGGCTCAACATAGGGTACTATCACCAGCCTGGACTTCACCACAGGCTCATGTATTGTACGCTTGTGTGTCTATGTGATGTTTTGTTTTTAACTGGTTGTCACCCGTGGAGAGCCAGGACAGTTTACCTAACTACTGCCCATTTATCTCGCTCTGGCTCATATGGGCCCTTGTAGGCCTAAAACACAGTCTTAGTTTGGATACATGGGCTCTTTCATTCTTTCCCAGAGCTCAACAATTTCAGACTCTTCCTGTATTGTTTTTCTGTATCTGATGTTTCCTAACTGGAATCCTAAATCTGAGCCTAAACATTCATAAGTGTTACAAGTACAAGATTCACATTTTAGATATTTTTAAAAATTAGTGGCAGATAGAGGTACAAATGGCACCTGAAAGTATCCCTATATTTTCCAGAAATATAACAAGTGATATGATTGCATATGTTTGGTAATCATGTAATTAAAGACTCTTTTGCAGTCCATAGGGGCAAGCAGGGCAGTTCTGTTTGGTGTGAACCTCAATTCTGTATTTCTTGTGCTTTGTAGAATTAAAATGTCAAGTTTGGGGTCAAATCCTGACCCCTGAAGCAATGTTGAGAAAAAAGGAAGAAAGTCTAGATAATCGTTTACTGCCTCTTCATCTTTTGCAGAAGCACCAGGGCAGAATATTTCCAGAGAGCCCAGTGCATGGGCCTGGCTGTCATCTCTGTCTGCAAACCACATCCTAAAGGCTGTGTAGTCTGTGGTCAAACGAGGGTGCTTCTATAGCCTCCTAGTCAGCTATAGCCTAACCCAACACCCATTGAAGTCAGTGGAAAAAATCCCACTGATTTCCACGCATATTGGATCAGGCCTTTGCAAAACTGGATGTCAACAACAAGCGTTAACTGTGGAAATAGTCTGTACTTGTTCAGTAAAGTGATTCTGTTTTAACCAGCAGATTCCTGAAATAGAAGATGCCTTGGGCAGTATGTCAGCTCCTCCCTGCTGTTATAGTTAGTGCAGGATATGGCCTGTAACATTGCCAGAGTGTAGCTTTTTCATATGATAGATCATAATTTTTTAATCTTGTGCCTATAAAACAAGGAATTACGTGCTGCATATAACTCCGAGCAAAAGCTGATTAAAGGAATAATATAGCTAGAATATTTCAAACTGGGGTAATGTACTTTTTCATGGACTGTCTATATACAGTAATCATAAGAAAATTAATTCACTGCTGTAGTGGCATGAATTATTAAAGTTCCTAAAATGCTAATACTAAGGGTCTCACTTGCTTTTCCTAAACATTAGCATTACTGCTACTGCTCACTCTTACCTTAGGATGGATTCCGGGAAGTGGAGGCGGACGGGTGTCAAAAATAATGTTAGCTATAAAGGAATCAAACATAAGAATTACTTTGTAAGCATACAGATTGCTGCCATTCTTATCAAGAGTGGGGGAATATAGCAGTGAAAAAAAAAACCCCAGGAGGATGGTCTCTTACTAAAACTACTGATTTTACATACTATGATTCCAGTAGGTTTTACTTATGACCAGTTGACAAGATATTAAAAACACAATAATCACCGTCTACAATGATTGGTAAGTCATGTTCAACACCATGTTAGTTCTCATAAGAATACAATATTGTGATAACTAATTTTCAAGTGGAAGAAAAAAAAAACATTTTTATGACCTGTTGAGACTTTCACCCCATTATATAAACCAGCCTTAGAATCTTGCCCAGGATTTTTTTTTCTGCTTTCTGGACTACATAGAATACTTGCCAGGCCTAGTGCCTTGAAAAGCTTGTAGACAATACTTCGCTGCCTGAGAAAGAGAAACCATTCCAAGAAGAACTGAAATATTTGAGGATAGCAAGGGATAATTTAGTTGGTGTTGGTCCTGCTTTGAGCAGGGGACTGGGCTAGATGACCACGTGAGGTCTCTTCCAACTCTAATATTCCATGATTCTATGACTAATTGCTATCAGAATTAGCATTCATTGGAGGGAAGAATATGGCTCTATATAATATAGAATCCCCCCACACCTTCTCCCACTACTTACTATATCTTATATCATTATTATCCCAGAGCAATTCTTTGTAATATTCTGCATGTTCCTACTCCTGTGATGAAGAAAATGCACACACCTCTTATCATCTTTAGCAGGAACATTAGAGTTTTAAAGTTATATGAATAACTTACCGTTTTCTGAGCCAAGTCGTGCACATGGAATTGTGAGGACCCTTTGCAGCCCATCTGGTTTGTATGAATAATGTTCAACTAACTACCAGGACAAAAAAGAAGAGAGAATGTCAAAAGATAATGGAGGAAAGACAATACTGGGCAACAATACCTGAAGTGTGTTCTTGACAAGTCATTTCACCTTTCTGTGCCTCTGCTTCCCATCCCACTCTGTATCTGTCATGCCCACACACTTCAGGGCAGGCACTGCCTCTCACTGTATGCCTCTACAGTGTCTTGGCTGGGCCTGTAGACACTACTGTGATGTTACTAATATGGCATGTATTAATAAGACATGTAATAAGACAAGAACTGGCCTTTGTATTTTGGGGTGGCTTTACCTGCACCCAGGTATTCTACTTCCTATTGCGGGGTCAGATGGGGGAATGCAGGCAGGATTTGAAGCTCTGTTCAGAGACCATGTTGAGTCATTGTATTTGCTCTCAATCCTAGCTTTCTAAATTGTGCCTGTGTGTACAGAGCATCTACAGTACATATTCATTATTGGGTGGCGGGGAAGCGGGGGGGGGGGGGTTGTGAGGGAGGGAGAGTGAGAGAGCGTGCACATTTATTTATTTTACACAGCTCTAGGATCACAGGCAAATCCTGCCTCTTACCAGCATCTGTCTGTGGTGTTTTGCCCATGCAGCTCTCTCCATCAACAGTGGAGAACACTAGTAAATCAGCATTTTTGTCAGCTTTGCATTAAGCAGGAAAGACATGCATAGTTAAGGGATAGGCTAACAATTATAATATATCACTATGGACTTACATTATACACATACAGTTAGAACAATTTGTGTTAATATACTTTTAAACAATAGGCGGCAGCAGAAATCTGCTACTGTTTCATTTCCTTTAGTGCTTTCAATTTACCCATATTTATTCCTTGCAGTGCCTCATCTTTATTACAGACTATAGTATAATCAGCAGTCCATTCCATGATTACTTAAACTGGAGCGGGATTTAAACAGACCGTGTTGGTAATGCTGGGCAGGCTGGATTTCTCAGTTTGCCAGCTAGAGAGTCACAGAGCTGAAGAGGATTGTATGTGCCTAGCATCCTAAACTATTCCCTTTGTCATTACCACACTAGAGTTCTGTCTTTTGCTTGTCACGAGGGATGTTATAGAAATGCCACGGAGCTATTATTTAATCTTGCTTTTACGAATGAAAATGCCTTTTCATTCAAGGAAACATACAATTCTTTAAACAACAACTAGAGCAATTTTAAATTAAGCCAACATATTTTTTAAAAAACACTATCAAACCTGTACCACTTACATAGCTTTCTATAATAAAAGATACTTCCCCCTTTGCCTCTAAACTAAAGGATGAAAATCACAAAAAATTAAGTTAAAAATATGTGGCCAATTAGCTAAAGATTGCAGATGCACCGTCAAGTAAAACAGAAACTGCCTTATTTGGTGCTATAAAAACATGACGACTGTTACCCAACTGACTAATTTAACAGACCTGCCAGAGGGTGTCAAACTTTTTTCCATCTGGTATGGAGAGCTTTCCTGTCTTGTCTCTGTCAATACGATAATGCAGTACTTTTCCTTCACTGAGCAGACAGAGAGCATAGGATCCATTGTTGTCTCTTTCCCTGATTCTGAAATGACAAGAGAAATATTAAAGGTTATTCTCAACTAGTAGCAAGCATCTGTATTTTTTTTTTGGGGGGGGGAATAATATTTTCTGCAAGTTTTCCGAAAGGAAATAAGACTAAATCTGCAACCCAGCTTTTGAGGACTTCCCTTGAAAACTCTCATCTACTTTTTAGTGTAAATTTTATAAAAATGGAATTTGTTGGAAATGAAGTTTGTTTCATCATTTTCCTTTGAGGCGGTGGTGGGGGTGGGGGAACAAGCTCCAACATGTGGACTATTTGCTAGGGAACAGTAGAATCCTGGGTTCTGCACAACATGCATACCTTGGGCAGGTCTACTCCTGAAGCGCTACATCGGCTCAGCTGCACCGATGTAGCTGGCTGCTGCAGCATTTCTGTGAAGACTCTCCATGGCAACAGGAGAGTGCTTTCTTGTCAGCATAATTACTCCATCTCCACAATAGGTGGAAGCTATGTCAGCAGGCAGGTGTCTCCCATTGACATAATGCTGGTGTGGACAGCACTTTCCTCACTGTAACTTGCCTTACTCAGAGGGGGTATCTTTTTCACACCTCTGAGCAAAGTTAGATCAAATTAAACAGTAGTGTAGACCTGCCCTCAGTGAGTGAAGAGCTCTAAATGCATGCACTTTTGTGCACTGCAGGCCTGATCCAAAGCTTAGTGAAGTCAAAGACAGGGCTCTTGTACATAACAGTTGTATCTACGTCTCTCTGGTACCTCAAATAAAGTGGACATCAACAGATAGTTTTCACTGTATCTACCTGATTATTCACTCTTTTATCCTATATCCTAATACAAAGATGGGGGGGAATATCTGAAATTAATGGGTTATGATAAGCATAAATAAAAAGAGAAACATTGAATTATCTTATAGTGTTTACTACTATAAGGATAAAATTATATCATGGAGGTCATTGGATTCCATGTCTTTAACAGACCTCTGAGACATTTTCCACTTCAGCCTCGGGTCAGGGACCCCGGAGCTCTGAGCCACCCATAGTGGTAGGAGTGCCCTGGAGCTATTTGCTACTGCAGGTGGCAAGGGAGCCCTCAGCCATGGCGGTGGTTACTTGGACCCCTGCACACACAGAAGGGTTTGGGCTTCAGTTGTTCCCCCATCAAACGTCCCCTTCATTTTTAGTAAAAGTCACAGACAGGTCAGGAGGTTCTGTGAATTTTTGTTTATTGCCTGTGACCTGTCTGTGACTTTTAGTAAAACTAACTGTGACAAAAATCTTAACTATAAGTCAACATACATACAAACAACATAGCAGGATTTTAAAAATTAGTCTAATTCTATTAAATATGTTAATATTTGTTAAGCAAATTAGATCTTATGCTTCCAGGATCAAGGTCTGCAGTGGATACATAAAGCATTGCACTGTTGGTTATGCACACAAGCAATGATTTTCTCTCTCTGAAGTCTCTCTTTCTGGCTACTGCCCCAGTCAGAGTGCTCATCTTAATGGACCTGTGGCAGTGTGTCAAATCCTGGTTCGGTGTCCTTATGTGTTTGGAATTCAAGTGCAATTTTTATTAATATTAGGTTATGAAGATGATCCATATTCTCTCCCCATTATCTTCATTGGTAACATAAGGAAAATCAAAAAGTTACCTAGTAGACCATGGAATGTAGTATGAGAAAAATGGCACATTCAGCCAGGATACTGGCCAAACAGGAGATCTGAAAACAATATACGAAGTGCCTGCATTCAGTAGTACTGCTTTTAAAACTATACTGCACATTGTAGTCACATTAACCCAGTATGGGTTTGTCTTCCTTCAGTGGCTGACCCCAGGAAATGGTTTGAGCAGGCTACCGCCTCTATGCTGTCCCACTGGTCCTTCAGCAGAAAAAGTAGACTTTTGATTTTAAATCCAGGGCCCCCAGGTTCAAACACTGCTGGTAGGAGGCTGTCAACTGAATTGGTCAGTACGTTTTCTGAAGTAATGACTTCCCACTGGAAAATGCAGCTTCGACTACATTGAAACATTCTGAGGGGACATGTCAATTTTGATTAAACTTTAGCCTGAATCCTGCCTGGTTTCCTGCCAGCTCACCCACATGGCTTTCTGGGCTCCTTAGCAGCTCATTTGTCAGACTGCCAAGCTCCCTAGGATCCTTGGCTGGCCAGGATGCCTCACTCAGGCAAGTGGCCCAACTCCCAGGGCAATTACCTGTATGGGGAGTCAGGCAGCCAAGAAAACATGCCAAAAAATTCCATTTTTGTTTCTCTTGCCTGTGAAAAATTTCAGTGTTTTGACCTTTGTCCCAATTCGAGACAAGGGGCTTTTTGGTTGTTCACATCTCCACTCTCAAAATTCAAAATTTTTCATGGGTGGGAAAAAGTGTTTCTCAGCCAGGTCTATATGTGAAACAGCTTTCAGAGTTTAAATGCTACTGAAATGAGTTTCCTATTTTATTATATATATATATATATATACACACACACACACACATATACATATACACACACACACACAAAACTGTGGTTCACAGTATTAAAGAACTGAAGAGCTGAATCATTGTTAAGGTTAAGATTTTTTCATGGTTAGTTTTAGTAAAAGTCATGGACAGGTTGTCGGCAGTAAACAAAAATTCATAGAAGCCTGCGACCTGTCTTTGACTTTTACTAAAAATAATGGACTGATTGGGGGAGATGACTGAAGCTGAAGCCCCATGGGGGTTGGAGGGGTCCAGCAGCTTCCAACACCGCTGCACCTAACAGCTCCAAGGCCTCATCACGACCTACAACAGCTGGAAACTACAGCTGTTGTCTCCCCAAAACCAATGGTGGCCAAGAGCTCTGGGGCCCCACTGACTGACAGCTCCAGTCCCTCCGTCCTGGGGTTGAAGCAGAAAACATCACAGAAGTCTCTGAAAGTCATGGAATCCGTGAGTTGTGACCTCCGTGACATAATCTTATCCTTAATCATTGTCAAATAGTTTCATAAATAACTTAGAGGTAAATATATGGTATGAAACCCAGACATGATACTAAGATGCTTTTGTTGGTGTTGTATTTATTAATACATAATTAGGTCATGTTCCTATAACTTTCCTTGTTTCCTGGCTGCTATAAAGGAAAGGGGTTTAATTTGCTTTCCCCTTCCTGATGTGTGTATTTGTTTCCCTTCTCCTACATGTAAGATAGAAGGAGTCTCTCCTTTCCTCTCACCCACCATCTCTTGGCAGGTAGGAGTTCCAGTCCCTTTCTCTCCTCCTCATGTCTCGACAGAAAATACCAGGTTTCCAGTGGCATCTAAATGGATGAATGTGTTCAGCACGCTCTGAAATGCCTGAGCCACAGTTGTGTGATTCTAGTACGACCAGATGTCCCAATTTTATAGGGTCAGTCCCGATATTTGAGGTCTTGCCTTATATAAGTGCCTATTACCCCCCACTCCCTGTCCCAATTTTTCACACTTGCTTTCTTGTCACCCTAAGTGATTCTGTCTTTTTTCTCTCTGCCTTCATTTTATGTAGAAGCAGCGAAGTGTGAGCCAGGTCAGGAAACCAAGTAGAGGTACATATGGGGCCTTAAAGAGCTGTATCCTACTTCAGAATATTTTTCTTTACATTTGTGACTCTTAAAAAACTTACTATGATAGGAGTCTATTCTCTCCTTGATCTCTGGTCCTGAGGATGTATGAAGGTAACTCATTAACAGTAATAATCTCTGCACATGTAAAATGTCAGCCTCAGCAGAGCAGATCAGTATACTGGATACATGATTGCTTTACATGTTATTGGGAGATGATAGATTATATTTCCTAATATGGTACAAGCTATTTTCTGAATGGTGGTCTGAATTCTATGGAATGCAGTGCAAAATTGCATATTTGTTTTGGAGACAATGCCCTCCACTCTGAACATGTATTTCTAATTCTTTTAACGATTAACAGCAATACACAGGATAACAAACTGCAAGTCATTCTCCATTTTAGCAGAGACCTTGCTGCTCTTGACTGGTCAGTCAGTACAGGAAGTCAGTGTGCTAAGTACCTGAATGTTTAAAAAAAACACAAACAATACGGTTCAGGTTTCTTCTAAAGAGGTAGGCAAGCTATTTTGGTTTCAGAAAAAATATCTTATTCTATTTCCCCTTTCGGCAAGTCAGTGTTCCAATCATATTTATGTTCTGCACATTTAAATTTTAATTAACAAATATAACTTTGCATGCAATATGGCTGAATGAGCAGTTCAGAACAACCCATGAACAAGCTTAAACAGGTCCTATTTGAATTCAACGAATCAAATCAAAACATTATCTCACATCCATTGTTACTATATCACATAGCATTGTGATGTGCCCATGCCAGCATTATGATGCAATTAAGAGCCTGCTCACTTTCAGATGGCCTTCAAACCTGTTGTCACGGCTCAAAACTAAATACTTGCTGCCTTTGCAAGACAGTGGGAAGTGTACTTAGAAGCTGGGTTTCACAATTTCATTTTGGTTTTGTAATGGTAACTTGTGAAACTGATCATGGTTTTTTAGGTTAAGCTAATCCTAAGGAACTCTTGCTAAGTATTTACTGCTTAGCACTTAATAAAATTCACCACTTAGTGTGTCTCCTTTGCCCATGGAGTTTGAACAAACTTAAAAATTAAAGTGAAACTAACAAAGAGAGAACTATCTAAATTGAAAATGACAAGATTGTCTGAAAGGCTCGATAAGAGAAATCAACCAGTTTTGCACAGCTCTCATTGTGACAGGATGATACTGGCAATTCTGCATCAGAGTCGTCATGTTGGATTTGGGGTTCACCTACATTATTTTGCATAAAGAGAAGTTTTTGTTTACTAATTTTGAGAACTGCAAAAACAAAGTAACTGATTAGACTGTGTTGTAACTGTGCTGTACAATGTACCACAGCATTTATGAATCTTCAATAGATTCCCATGCAGGAGTTCAAATGATACAATAATAAATCCCTTGTAAAAATGGATTTCTGTGGGCATTGTACATTTTTAATTTTTTAAAAAAAATCAAGATCAATTAAAGAAACCGGTAGTAGAATACTACCTGCTCCTCCATCCCAACACTTGCATATACCCCACAGAAATAAAATATAACAATTAATGCCTGGAAACAAAAGATTGCTTCTATTCCTACTGAAGTCAACTTCCAGAGATAGCAATACTAGGTGGAACCACAGCAGTGTCCAAATGTTTTGGTTTTTATATTAGTTATATTTTAAACACCCAGATTACAATGAATTCACAACCGAAAATTAAGTATTGAGTGGTGCAATGAAAACAGAATATATTCCTTCCATCGGTTGGAATTTTTTCACTCAGTCTGTCCTTTGGATTTCTCAGATCCTTACGACTGTAAGGATAAATGACAATTGATAGCTGTTTCAAGGATAAATGTAAATCCCGTTGGCTCATTTAAACATTTTCTTAGATAAAAATCTTGATTTTATCTCAGTACCTTTTGCTGACAAACAAAGCCAAAATTATCCCCTCTGTAAAAACAAACAATCCTATTGAGGAAAAAATGTTGTAAATATGTGAAAAATTCATGACCTTTTACCATTGATGAAGTTTGGAAGAAGTTAGTGGCAAAAGGCTTGGTTTTGGAATGCGGGGAAACTCAGGGATGCCTTAAGAATCATAGCCCTTCCCAACAGTGAATTAATCAGGGCCCGCTCCAAATATTGGGGTACTTGCCCGGGTCTTTGCAGACCCCTAAAGAGCTACCACGTGAAGCCATTACAGGGACTGTAAGCAAGCTGTAATTTATAGAAAAAAAAAATCACTGATATCAACCTCCAACCCTAGCCATCAATTTACATTTTGAAGGCTATATTTAGCACTAAAAGGGACTGGTAATTTTTGGGGGGAGGAAAGTCTCTCCTCCCAGTTAAATATTGGTGGGGACAAGTCCTCCCTATTTTCCATTGGGTCCAACACCCATGGAAGTATAGCCAAAAAAGGGCTGCCAGTGAGTCTGGTGAAAAGTGAGAAAAGAGGAGGAAACATCCCATTTTCATGTATGTGTGTCCTACCCGTAGGCCATAGAATAGAGAGCTATCTGGCCCACAGTCAACAACCAATATAATCCTGTAAAACCTTTATCAGTGGAATAGTTGGGTAGAATTTTCCAGTTCCTTAATTAAAGTATCATAGATATTTTTATTTTCATGATCGTCTGTGTCAGCAGTTACGAGTCCTATTTATAGATATAGAGCGAATAATAATAATGCAGATGTGCATTACACAATTCAGCACCATGTAGTTTGGCCAGGAACTATTTAAAAAGAAAGGCAGACTTCTGAGACTAGATTTCCACTTAAAATAACAGCGTCAATTGTTCCAGTACATGAGAAAAGCATTTAATGTCACCAGGTGTGATATCACATCAAATAATGCTGGACAGAATGCCGTTAGTCACTTTAATGGACTAGACTAGCTTTGATTGGTCTCGGCAAGCTCAACAGATAATGTAGGCATCCTTGTGATATTAAAATTATGTTTTGGTTCATTCCTGGGATTTCTACATGGGTGTTCAAGTTACATACAAACTATATGTGGCTGTGAACCTTCTAACAACATGTACATGATCGTATGCAATTACAAGTAATTAGAGAAGCTGTGTTTGTATTTAATGCTGAATTTAAAAGTTTACAAATGTGTTAGAAACTACATATCTCATTTCAAACTGCAAGATTTGAAGCTGTATGGCTAAATTGCTAAATCTAGCCTTTATGTCCTGCAGGAGCTCATCTTCTAAACATATGATTATAAAATTAAATTTACAGATTCAAAAAGTCAGGTGTATACTGGCTACCATTGCTTAGTTAGGTGCTGGGCTCAAGCAATTTTTGCACATTCGTAACTGACGTGGAAAGCCAAGAATATGAACTGTCAAACCACTAATTAAGCACTGCTGGCCACCACTAACAGCAGCAGCAACAGACAAACCAATACCACAGTTATTTCCCATTGAAAGGGCAGGATTTTAGATTTGGCCGGTTTGCAGTCATTGGCAAATGTTTATTTTATTTCTTAATGTGCCCACACACAAACCTGTATTTCTAATAATCATTGCTCATCATCACATTCTAATATTATGCACCCAAAAATTCATAGACTTTTGATAAAATTTTAGAGCCCTGCAGAGAGAAGAATGAAATAATAAGAAAGATGACAAGTATTTTACAATAATATCAATGAAATTTCAGTCTATTCTTCAACTCATTTAATGAATGGCACCTGTTGGGGTGGTGATGAGGGCATAACATTTCCCACACCTCTTTTGTTGCAAAGAAAACATATGTTCCCATATTCCAAATGGGGAACAAGTTTTGTATAATTCTTAAAAATGCTAGCTGATAAGGTTATTTCTGCAATAAATGAAAAAAAAACCCTGATTTGATCTTCTACCCATCAAATGCCAGTACATCATCCAGGAGTAGAAACAACATCTCTCTGCATCTGGGGTAAAGTGCTCACACAACCAGCCATGCTGTTAGGAACTGAAAAATGATCTGCATGAAGGTGAGGGGGCAATGAAGCAGTTTCTAGTGACATACCTAATGCCATTTCTTTTTTAGAGTAGTCAGATCAGTCAGTCAGGGAGGGTTTCAAATCATGAAGAACCTCACAGAATTAAATTCACAGCAGGTTGCCAGAAATTACCACTTTTAGTGAAACTATTTACTGCACATAAATATCACTTAGGATCAGAAAATTACTCACTAGTAATTCTATTTGTTATAGTTCTCTTCCACCATCCTATCCACTAACAGAAGTTATAGACATGGATGATACAAGCAATGAGCAAAAGAAGGTAAGAGTTCCTTATGGCATTTGGAGCACCTTAATGGCCAAGAAGTTTCAGAAGGGGATGACAAAGCAAACTAAGGCTATGTCTGCACTAGCACTTTTGTTCGCCAGGGATAGGAAAAACCCACACCCCTGAGCGACATAAATTACACTGACAGAAGCACTGGTGTGGACAGCACTATGTTGATGGAAGAGCACCTCCCGATGACATAGCTGCCACTGCTCATTGTGGGTTATTTAATTATATCAACATGAGAGAGTGCTGCTACAAGGTCGGTAGTGTAGACATAGCCTAAAAGTGCACATGAAAAACAAAACAAAAAACCTCAGAGATGCTGGGTAGTCACTTTACAAATTCCAAAGGCAGAACCTCCTGTCCACTGAGCCCATGAAATCATTATACTTATGCGGGACTTTGCTTTGGATGTAGCTGTTTGTCCTGGCCTTAAGTTAATGGGAAATAATCCTTAATATGGGAAATAATCCTTAATCCACTAGTATCCTTATTTCCCTTGTTATAATCTCAAAAAAATTAAATGGTTAATTTTTTGTAAATTATAAGCATGATTTACGTAAAACTTCTGATCTTGCTCATCTCTGCTGCAAAGAGATATTGCAACATAACGTATTTAAAACAAGAGGTTAATTGACACTAAACGGATTGTCTTGAGATAGAGGATATGGGGAAACCCCTCCCCTCATCCTCAGAACTGAAGATAAGAAATGAGAACACATCTCCCCCACATTCTGCAAGCAACATTGACATTAACAGAAGTTCTCCTTAAAAAGAGAAAGAAGTTCCTATGTATCACTTTTAGGAACTTACAGTTTCTAAAGCTATGGCTCCTAAAGCTTTGAATAGGTTCTACAAGCACCTGGAAAACCAGTGCCTAGGTTTCCTCAAAAGGAGAGAGCAAATAAACTTTTTGATATAGGGGAGGAGAACTTAGTTAGGGATTGGTTCTGCTTTGAGCAGGGGGTTGGACTAGATGACGTCCTGAGGTCCCTTCCAACCCTGATATTCACGATTCTATGATTTCTCTGTCTTGATGGAACCACATATAGATGAAATGGCTGAGGAAGATTCGCACAAACTTGATTCAGAGACCTCTTTAGAAACCAGCCAGGAAAAAAAACAACCCAAGAATATTTAAGGAGGAGCAGGAATACACACCCATCCATGTTCAGAACTTCCCATTGGAAAATGTATTCCTGGATTAGCAATAGGCAAGGAAAGTCAAGTGCAATCGTCTGTGAGATAGTCAGCAAACTCTTTAAAAAAAAACCTCATCTCTGAACCAGCACTACTCAGTGTTCTGCCATCAGACTCAAGTGTCCCAAGGTAAAGAAGAAGAGCAGATCTGTGCGAGGAAGTCTCATCTGTTAGCGAATTTTCTCACAATGGTTAATTCTGTTCTGTCCATCAGGGAAGCAGGAACCTTGACTACAAAATACAAAGAACCACATTAGCACTAAACTATTCCAGCAACAAATCACTGGACAGATTGTTTCCTTTATAGAGTATAAGAATCTTCTTTTATTCAGCTTCTGAAGACAAAGCCAGCAGTATCTGTGCACCTAAGTATGTGATTACATTTTCCAAACCGACCTTTGAGAATTCCTAACCCAGACTACACATAGCTATTTATGTACTGATCTGCTTGTTCTGGGGGCAGAGTACTTGAGTTCTGGTGGTATCCATAATCTTCTGAATTTAAACAGGATAGGAGAGCCTTCTCTCGCCTGTCATTCCTCAATATTAAGGGAAGCCCTTTAAAAAAAAGTCTTCTTTCCTGACTATCTTCATATTTCATAGTAGTGAAAACTTTCCAGATTTGATAACACCAGTCCTCCCATGAGATACTCCTGAAGGGATCTAGGTATTAAACATATTCAGATTCAGACCCTTTTATTGGTCACTGAATCAAGAGAAGTAGGCAAAGTAGAAAAGTGCAAAGTTGGTCAGGCCTCTGGCAAATTTCTTGGGTAAATAACCTCTATAGTCGGTTGCAGAAGATAATGTAGCAGCATAGGAATCCTCCAGTCTTAGCTACTTTTTTTTTTTTAAAGGGAAAGGCTAGAATGGTTCAAGAAATCAGATGACAGCAATTGACTCAAGCCTACCACTGAATAGGATAGTATGCTGAAAACCCTTGCCATACTTTACTTCTACCAAACCCTAGCTTTCCTCAACCTCCTTGTCTTCTAATTTAATGTTGAGTTCAGGTCTCTGCCACTCCAAGTGAGCTCCCTCATTGCTAAGTGTGATGGGGTGCCTGCCCCACACTGGGCTCTAGGGGGTTAATAGAGCCCTACAGAGGCTGTGCAGGAGGCAGCCAATTAGAGTCGGGATGAAGGAAGTAACCAGTCAGGGGCAAGCAGGCCCATATGAAAAGGGAATTGCAGGACAGAAGAAGGCACTTCTCTGCTGGGAGCCCAAGAAGGAAGGACTGTCTATGGAGGGCTGAGAGAACTGCCAGTACCCTGGACAGAGTAGTGCTGCAAGCAGGGACTGGGGGAAAGAGGCAGCTCCTGGTTGGCTGCTGGGGTTTGCAGGCTGAGGTCTTGCGACAAAGGCGAATAGATGCTGGGGCCACGAGAAAGTGGCCAGACAAATTTGCTGCAGTAGCCACTAAGGGAAGTGGCTGAACAATGGACTGCAGGTCTCTCAGAAGGGTGGGGGGCGGGAGCACAGTGTATGGCGTGGCCAGAGGGCTGTGTCGCTGAAGAGGATGCCACGTTTCTTGGAGAAACGCAGGTGCTAGCACAGGAGTGATGGTGGCAAGGCACCACCCAAAGAGGGTGCACTGACATGCAGAGCTGATTCACATGATAGACAGCAGGAGGCACCAGATTGGTGAGTGAACCCAGTTACACTAAGCTGTGCGCTGAGTCCAGGTTCTCCCTTAAAGCCGCTGAGAACCATCTCAAGCAAGCTGAAGCCATAACTGCCCAACCTCTACTGGGAACAGCAGATGTTCACAGTGGCCAGAAAGCACTTATCCACTGAAGGCAAACAAGTGTTTCAGAAAGGACAGCTCTTGTACTGTTTGTTGTTAGGCTTCTTCCACTTTGGAAGCTGCTTCCATGATGCATGTACACATTCTAGGAAACAGACAGCTGCCACAAGCAGGCTGCTGGAAATGCTCAGTTGTGTGTCTTAAGTCAGACCAGAAATGAAGTAAATTCCAAGAACGCCTATTGAGAAGGCACAGAAATTCTATATTCCATGTAGCTGCCAGCAAGAGAAAAAAAAATATGAAATCTGTTTCAGAGCAGCTACTGTCACAGAAACAAGTGCATACAGTACTTAGTCTATACATACATGGAAGACTCCGATCATACACATAGCTATACATTGTTGTTTGGTAAGGAGTATTTATGTGATGTGTGTGACCCGTAACCTAAAGCTTTGTTTCCTTTCTATCACTCACAGAAATTTTGGAGTTCCTGTTTAATAAAGGAGTGGTTTATTTCTCAACTTCTACTGTGGAAAACACAAACACATATTAGGCAAATTATTACAGGAACCAGGAAAATGACTCAGGGCTAGATTGGACAGGGGGGAAAAGTGACAATTTACAGTGTGTAGCTGCATTGGTCCAGGAACAGACTACATAGGAACTGTGACTACAGCTAGACAAAATTTGTTCAGTGAATAATACATTAATCCGAAAATGCATTTTTCTGAGGCACCAGAACAATTCGTAATTCCAGATTGAATTCAACCCATAAAATGTTTTGATTGAGTCAAATTAGCATTTTCCAAGGGAAAACTGTCCCACTGGAAAATTTTCAGACCTCCTCTTCTCTTGACAAACTGATTAATCATAATCCCAAATGTCTTGTTTGTGATCAGGTAAACAGTAGAAAGGTCATACAAATGGATAGAGAAATAGACCCTGAACAGAATGATAAAGTGAAAGGAGCATTATTCAGTTATGTTCTTGCTGCCACTTAGTTGCAGAACAAAGTACTGTCATTGCCTCCTTGAAAAATAAATAATTATGGACACTAAATGTTAACATAGTTTACTAGTACAGTACTTTGTATTTCTTTGATATCACATTCAGTACGATAACTTCACTCATAATATAAAGCTGAATGGAATTTTCTTGACACGCTGAATTCCTCTGCTGCTTCATACAGATTTAACCTCAATGTCTGCTTGAACAAAATATGACCCTTGCTTTCACTCTATATTTTCATTTGAGTAAAGATGAAAAACTAATCTCAAAAGACATCTGCTTAGCTTTGGAATGGTTAGCAGCAATGAATGTCACACTGCATTGGGCTTTCCCACAGTGAATGACCCAACTCCTTTCTCACAGTCTCATTCATGATTTAGTTATGGGAAAGGTGCAGCAACTATGGTGGCAACTACCACTACCAGAGATGAAAGTACTCACAAAAATTTTCCATTGGTCCTGGTCCCTAAAAGAACACGGTGCTCTGATTCTTCCCGAGAGATCTTCCCATGGAACCAAGGCATCTTCTCATGGGCAGTAGTGGCAATCAGCTTCTCCAGCTGTGGTTTTTGACTAATAATAGCTTGTTCAAGGGCATTACCCTGCAGAGTGGGCAAAGCACAGAAGGGTCAGTTATACTGTTTTCTTTATACAATGCAACAAACAACATTATAGTAACTGCCAATTTCTGGATTGAGAGAGAGACATATAAAGTCTGTGGATAATCAACGTTTTAGATAAAATTAATTAGGTTACTATACATGTTTTGGACTTTAGGGCAGAAATTAAATTCAGACAGACAATCTGAAATTCAGATATCTGGGGTTTGTGTTTGTGACAGATATTGCAATGGGTATCTTTGGGAGACCATATTGTATACATTTATGATTATGTATCATTTGGGGCTAAGAATTCTTTGGAACTCCAGTAGGTGGAGACTTACCACAGCTCCCCTAGAAACTAAAACTGTGGGGCATGCCACATGATTAAGGTTAGTCATTGAATCTGTAAACAACTCCAGTAATGTACTGCCCCTTAGGATGGCTTGCGTATTCTGGTTCAAATGGGTTTTCACAGATCAACAGAGTAAAGCTTTTGATATTAAAATGCTGTGTTTAAATTCACAGCCATGTAGGAAGAAAAGTTCCTGTCCTAAATTACATACACTCTAAAGAGACATACAAACAAAGCAGGCCAGGAGGAGAGGATTCAACAAAAAATAAACTTGGGTTCCAAGCACAAACACTCTCTGTGTGTTTAAAAAAAAAAGTGTGTTTGTTTAACAGTTAACTATTACCTATTTTCCTTTTTTGGTTTGTTTTCAAACCTGATTGGTGTAGAGAGGTGCAATGAGAGATTTGGTCTTATAAAACTTATAAAATAAATGATAAACTGCGCCACATTTCAGGAAAGAATACATTTTTGGCCAAGTTAATACAATGTACTAAAAAATGAAAGGCTTCTAAAATACAAGCACATATAGCAGCGTTAACACAAACTTAACTACCATATAGCAGCAGCAATGTGTTGGAACCCATATAATATTGATTTTTAAAAATTCAGAGTGGAGCATCTCTATTGCAAAAATGGATTTACCTGTAGGTTCCAAGTTTGTTTGACATATTCCCTGATAAGGGTCTCTTTTAAATCCTCAAATGGTCCTGTTTTTGGCTCAACACCTGGTGGCCGGTTGCAAGGTCTCCTCAGTAGACAAACAAGACCATCAGCTTCGTCTGAGTGATAGTTAATGAGTTCAGCAGGACTCATATGTGACTTCCCTCCTGCAATGGCATAAGAGCCACTCAGCTCTCTTTCAATTGTGTAGTGATGAACCTTCCTTCCATGTGCCAGGGACAAAGCAAAGCCACCAAGGTAGTTTCGACTCTGGCGCAACAGATACAGTCCATCACTCAGCCCTCCCTGCATCAGGTAATCTTCTGCTTCTTCACGTGTAATATTACCAAAAAAGTAGGGCAGATGGTTAGCATTGTTAGCCATGTTGGCGGCCATGGTTTTTCCTTTTGATCAGCAAGGACTAATGTTTTGTACCTGAAAGGAAAAAAGGAAAAATAAGCGTCCACTGGAAAAAACAAAAAAGACAACACTTTAAGGAATTTGGTACTAATCCTCACCCATTTAAGTCAAAGGAAGTTTTGCCATTGGCTTCAACAGGAGCAGGATGGGGTCCTGTGTTGTCACGGTACTACACACACATATGATTACTGTTTTTTGGACCAAAAAGGCATAAGGCCATTTCCTGCAATGTTTCATGCAAACCTCCCATCGAACTCAAAGGGCAGTCTGCATATGGGATGATGGCAGAACATACCCTAGAACCAATGATACACAGTCCACGTATGCATTGCATGCCCTGGGAGTGGCTAGGCCCTCAGAACAATTTTGTCCGGCTCCTGGACCTGCATGAAGGATGCCATTTTGTATGTTTAGTTTTTCGGGTTTTTTTAAATAAAGTGACTATATTGAAACTGTTAAGTCTTGCACGTGCATCACAAACTCATCATCTGAAAGAAAGCTGAGCACTTTGAGTTTTAGAGTACAAGATTACTGAATATGGGGGACAACATACGGTAATATATAGTAACATACAGAGAGTACACATTATATTTGAATAACTGTTTCCCTTTTGCACATCAAATGCAAATACAGTACTTCAAAGCTGTATTGACAGAATCATGATTTATTTGGTTTTTTTTAAATTAAAGCAGTAATAATTTTTTTCTTAAAATAAGCCAAAGGAAACTCATAACAACAAAAGGACCAAATTCTGCTCTCAGACATATGTGTGTGACCCCCGTAGTTTTAAACTAGTTTTGTATGCATGTAATTGAGGGCAGATTTTGGTCCTTGCTGTTCAAACAATTCATTAATAGTATTCACTTGATACAATGTTTCAGTTTTAAAAAGCCAGTGTTTTGTTAGAAGTAGAAACAATGGCCCACACTGAAGTTGATGGAGCAATGCTGACAAACATACACCAACTGAGAATCTGACTCCATGTTAAGAACATAAGAATGGCTGTACTGGGTCAGACCAAAGGTCCATCCAGCCCAGTATTCTGTCTACCGACAGTGGCCAATTCCAGATGCCCAAGAGTGAATGAATCTAACAGGTAACGATCACGTGATCTCTCTCCTGCCATCCATCACCCACCTCTGACAAACAGAGGCTAGGGACACCATTCCTTACCCAGCCTGGCTAATAGCCATTAATGGACTTAACCTCCATGAATTTATCCAGTTCTCTTTTAAACCCTGTTATAGTCCTAGACTTCACAACCTCCTCAGGCAAGGAGTTCCACAGGTTGAAGAAGAACTTCCTTTTATTTGTTTTAAACCTGCTGCCCATTAATTTCATTTGGTGGCCCCTAGTTCTTATGTTATAGGGCTTGTCTTCACTAGCGCGGGGAGAGATCGATCGCCAGCGGCGCCCCCGTCAACTCCATAACTCCAGCTCGCCAAAAGGCGCAAGCTGGAGTCGACAGGGGAGCGCGCCGCTGCCCACCGCCACCGTGAGGACAGCAGGTAAGTCGGCTGTAGATACGCGGATTTCAGCTATGTTATTAACGTAGCTGAAATTGCGTATCTACAGTCGACCCCCCACCCTAGTGAGGACCAGCCCATAGGGACAAGTAAATAAACTTTTCCTTATTCACTTTCTCCACACCCCTCATGATTTTATATACCTCTATCATATCCTCTTCTCCAAGCTGAAATGTCCCAGCCTCTTTAATCTCTCCTCATATGGGATCGGTTCCAAACCTCTAATAATTGTAGTTGCCCTTCTCTGAACCATTTTTAATGCCAGTATATCTTTTTGGAGATGAGGAGACCACATCTGTATGCAGTATTCCAGATACGGACGCACCATGGATTTATATAAAGGTAATAAAGATATTCTCCATCTTATTCTCTCTCTCTTTTTTAATGATTCTTAACATCCTGGTTGCTTTTTTGACTGCCACTGCATGGATGTCTTTAGAGAACCATCCACAATGACTCCAAGATCTTTTCCCTGATTAGTTGTAGCTAAAATTAGCCCCCCATCATATGTATGTATAGTGGGGTTATTTTTTCCAATGTCCATTACTTTACACTGGTACTTTAAAGGTACTTTAAGTGCTGCATTAGGGGGGCTGTGTTGGTGAATGTCTGTTGCGGAGACAGTTTGTCCGTGTGCTTGATTGTTTATTTGAAAAGTGTGAATTGGGAGTGCTTTGTTCCAGGTGGGCCTTGAGTGGGCCTAGACTGTTATAGAAAGCAGTCAGCTGTGAACCAGCTGAGCAGCGGAGAAGCTAACAGGGAGTTTTCCTGGGAGTTCGTCTGGGGAGAGCCCATTGTGGCATTCATCTTGGAAGCTTTTCTGAGTAGTTATTTCAACAGCTGAGGAAGCTCTTAGAGGGAAGATACTATGGATGGTAAGCAATCAGCTGTTGTGACCTTGTGGCAGGGCAGGGGTAAACCCCTTTAAGGCCCTGCCAAATGCTGGCTGTAGCCTGCTCCCTGGCCAGGGATAGGGATGCAGGTATTCAGCAGGGAGCCCAGCTCCAAGCCCTAATGAGGACGGGCTCAGGGGAACATGCTGAGCTAAGTGGTGACAGCTGGAACGAGGCACCAGAGGGCTATAAAGACCCTGGGCAAACGTGGACTTCCAGTGTGGAGGCTAGCCTGAGAGGAGACAGGAGGGCAGTATCACTGTCTCCTTACCCAGGGAAGGAAGCCTCAAAGGCCAGGGACCCTGGGGAGGGTCTCTGGGGCACTAGCTGTTGGAGGATCTGGGAACTGCACGAACACTGTAAATAAAGACACTTGGATGAACTAGCAAAAGAAGGTGTGGAAGACTCTTTATTATACTAGCCTAAGCACAGGCTCAAGAAGGAGAAAACCTGTGTGGACCCTGTGACAGCCCTGCACAGGATGTGCCAGGTTTGTCTTTCTTGCACAGGATAGAAGTGACTTTGTCTGTACAAAGTGCAAGCTGGTCTCCATATTGGAAAAGAAGGTTAAAGGTATGGAGAAACAAGTATCAACCATGTGTTGCATAGGATTAAATGAAGATTCCTGGACAGGTGTCAGGATATGCTTTGATGGGAACAACATTCTGAAGAATCAGAGCAGGCTGCATGGTGGGGACAGAAGGCCGGTGAAGGAATTTGGCAGCATGTGACCTCCAGAAGAAGAAAGAAGATCGTCCATGTACCAGCAATGCAGATACAGGTGAGCAACTGTTTTCATGTTCTCTCCACAGGTACTAATGCAGAGAGTGGACTAGATGATATATCAGAGGGAAGAGAGCAGAAGGAGACTCCACCAATTGGAAGGCATGAGATGCATTGTCCTAGGGATGGGGATTTTGCTCCAAAGAGAAGGAGGCAGGTGGTGGTGATCCTTCTCAGGAGGCTGAGTCATGTATCTGCCACCCTTACTGGGAAAACCGAGGGTGTGCTGCTTGCGCAGAGCTAGGATTCATGGTGTGATGGAAAGACTGCCGAGACTCATCAAGCCCTCAGATCACTACCCTGTCCTGCTTCTCCACATGGGCACCAATGATGCTGCCAAGAATGACTTTGAGTGTATCACTGCAGACTACGTGGCTCTGGGAAGAAGGATAAAGGAGTTTGAGGAGCAAGTGGTGTTCTCATCCATCCTCCCTGTGGCTGGAAAAGGCCTGAGTAGAGACCATTCAGTCATGGAAGTCAACAAATAGATATGCAGGTGGTGTCGAAGAGAAGGCTTTGGATTCTTTGACCATGGGATGGTGTTCCAAGAAGAAGGATTGCTAGGCAGAGATGGGCTCCACCTAACAAAGAGAGGGAAGAGCATCTTTGCATGCAGGCTGGCTAACCTAGTGAGGAGGGCTTTAAAGTAGGTTCACTGAGGGAAGAAGACCAAAGCCCCGAGAGAAGTGGGAAAGTGGGATACCGGGAGGAAGCAAGAGCAGGATAATGCAAGAGGGGAGGGCTCCTGCACCATATTGAGACAGCAGAACGATCAGCAAGTTATCTTAAGTGCCTATACATATAAGCAAGCAGCCTGGGAAACAAGCAGTGAGAACTGGAAGTCCTGGTACAGTCAAGGAATGATGATGTAATTGGAATAAGAGAGACTTGGTGGGATAACTCACAACTGTCATGGATGGATATAAACTGTTCAGGAAGGACAGGCAGGGCAGAAAAGGAGATTAGGGGGCTGGAGCACATGAGTTATGAGTAGAGGCTGGGATTGTTTAGTCTGCAGAAGAGAAGAATGAGGGAGGATTTGATAGCTGCTTTCAACTACCTGAAAGAGGGTTCCAAAGAGGACGGATCTAGACTGTTCTCAGTGGTACCAGATGGCAGAACAAGGAGTAATGGTCTCAAGTTGCAGAGGGGGAGGTTTAGGTTGGATATTAGGAAAAACTTTTTCCACTAGGAGGGTGGTGAAGCACTGGAATGGGTTACTTAGGGAGGTTGTGGAATCTCCTTCCTTTAAGGTTGGGTTTGACAAAGCCCTGGCTGGGATGATTAGTAGGGGATTGGTCCTGCTTTGAGCAGGGGGTTGGACTAATGACCTCCTGAGGTACCTTCCAGCCTTGATATTCTATGATTTATCCACATTAAATTTAATTTGCCATTTTGTTGCCCAATCATTTAGTTTTGGGAGATCTTTTTGAAGTTCTTCACAGTCTGTTTGGTCTTAACTATCTTGAGCAGTTTAGTATAATCTGCAAACTTTACCACCTCACTGTTTACCCCTTTCTCCACATATCATTTATGAATAAGTTGAATAGGATTGGTCCTAGGACTGACCCTTGGGGAACATCACTAGTTACCCCTCTCCATTCTGAAAATTTACCATTTATTCATAGCCTTTGTTCCCTGTCTTTTAATCAATTCTCAGTCAATGAAAGGATCTTCCCTCTTATCCCATGACAACTTCATTTACATAAGAGCCTTTGGTGAGGGACCTTGTCAAAGGCTTTCTGGAAATCTAAGTACACTATGTCCACTGCATCCCCCTTGTCCATATGTTCACTGACTCCTTCAAAGAACTCCAACAGATTAGTAAGACATGATTTCCCTTTACTGAAACCATGTTGACGTTTGCCCAACAATTTATGTTCTTCTACATGCCTGACAATTTTATTCTTTACTATTGTTTCAACTAATTTGCCCAGCACTGACATTAGACTTACCGGTCTGCAATTGCCAGGATCGCCTCTAGAGCCCTTTCTAAATATTGGCATTACATTAGCTATCTTCCAGTCATTGGGTACAGAAGCTGATTTAAAAGGACAGGTTACAAACCATAGTTAATAGTTCCCCAATTTCACATTTGAGTTCTTTCAGAACTCTTGGGTGAATACCATCTGGTCCCGGTGACTGGTTACAGTTATCAATTAGTCCCAAAACCTCCTCTAGTGACACTTCAATCTGTGACAATTCCTCAGATTGTCACCTACAAAAGACGGCTCAGGTTTGGGAATCTCCCTAACATCCTCAGCCATGAAGACTGAAGCAAAGAATTCATTTAGTTTCTCCATAATGACTATTGTCTTTAAGTGCTCCTTTTGTATTTCGATCATTCAGGGCCCCTACTGGTTGTTTAGCAAGCTTCCTGCTTCTGATGTACTTAAAAACCATTTTGTTATTACCTTTTGAGTTTTTGCCTACCTGTTCTTCAAACTCCTTTTTGGCTTTTCTGATTACATTTTTACATTTATTTTGGCAGTGTTTATGCTTCCTGCTATATACCTCACTATGATTTGACTTCCACTTTTTAAAAGATGTCTTTTCATCTCTCATTGTTTAATGTTGAATGTATATATTTAATCCATATTAATGTTTATGTAATAATTAATCAATTTAATGTTTGTTTAATCCATAGTATTTATACTGGGATGAGGTTTTACAATTTTACTAGTCTGTCTACAGATAAACAGTGGATTTTATAGGCTAAGGTAGACCAGTCTATTGCATTATTTTGAACCTGCTGTGCCAGGTTATTTCTGGCCAGTTCAAAGATACCATCTGTGGATCCCACTGGACTGTGACATTATTCAAGATTACAGATGCAGAAAGACACCTCCCACTTTTCACTTCCACTTTTTCCACTATGAGGGACCAAAAATTAGATGCTGAACTTCTTAAACTATCAGCGGACTATAAATGACATGACCAAACATGTCTCTTTATAGCACTGCAGCTGTGGTTATGATTTCATAAGACTCTTTCATCCAAAGTTCCTATTTTCAGGTGCTTACAATTTTCAGATAATATATATCCTTTCGGCTAATTTTTATATATTTATTTTCAGCCCAAATATGAGATATAGAAATGCAGTGTGGCTGCTTCTGAGATAGCCCAGCATGAAGAGAGGAACTTAAGAAAATTTTTCCCACATATTTTCCCACATTCATTAATAAGAAAATGATTACGTTTAGATTTCAGCCTCACTGAAGAAGGGATGTTTTGTTAGGTCTAAAAAAACAGATGTGAAATGAAGTGGTTATAATTTACTGGTGATTGTATGCTGCATGAATGCAGGACATCCTTTTCTTTAGACCATGTCTATAGTACAGCCACTACAGCATCACAGCTACATCATTGAAGCTGTGCTGATATAGTGCCACAGTATAGGTGCCTCCTACATCTACACTATAGAAAGCGTTTTTCTGTCAATTTAGTTAATCCGACTCTCCAAGAGGTAGTAGCTAGGTTGACGATGAATTCTCCTGTTGACTTAGCCACATATATACTTGGGGGAGGAGGGAGGGAGTTAACTATGGGGTTAGGTCACAAAATTTTTCAGTGTCCTGAGTGATATAGCTAGGTCAATCTAATTTTTACATGTAGACCAGGCCTCAGAGAAGAGCAATTCCTGACTGTTGCCGTGCAGGATCCCCAACATTAGAACTAGTGTGGTTTCAGTGTCAAAGGGAAGAGGTAAATTCTAGAGAGTCTATACAGAGGATCTGCAGCCCTTGTTTAACAGGGTTCAGGATACACATGGGACTGGGCCCAGGGCCAGGAGATCTATTGGTACGTGAATCTTCTTTACTTCACTTTGTGACAGGAAAGGGGCATGTTGGAGCTACAGAGCTACTGCAGCCCCACGCAGCATAGTGACATGCAATGCAGTATTTACTACCCTGGTTGGTCTGAAATAAAAATCTGTGGTTTAAGAGAGTCACTTGCTACACACTTCTACTTAAACTTTGCCTGGGATTTGTGGTCGCCCACAGTCCTGACAGGTTTCCTACACTCTTGAATAGCCTGATCTCTGGACATTTATGTTCTTAATCTTAACCATCTATTAATAGAGTTTTTATGTATTAAAGATGAAAGAAGAAATTAAAATGGCATAAAATCACCAATGAAAATTGAGAATTGATTTAAGAACAAGATAAATGGTGATATATAAGGGATAGCAAACATTGATTTCATACAAAATATCTATTCACAAGGCTGAGACTGTCCGCACAAGATGAAATCTATGAAGGCTTTTCTTCAATGAATTGAATCCACTGGGCATCTAATGATAGATCCAAAGCTCCTAGAGTGAATATGTGAAGTCACTCTCATATAATGCATTCAGTAATGAGACATTTAGGTTAATAGATGCTTAAAAGTTTATCTTCTTATGTGGCTTATCATTTCAACAATATATTTGCTTCCCACTGTTGCTGTATTTGTTATACTTTGGACTCATTAGATCAGTGTCAGATCGTGCTTTCTGAATTCACTGTGCAGTTATTACAAAACAAGTTATGTTCTGGGAAATAGGATATACACAACATGGAAAAATAAAGCAAAGTAGGATGAAAAAATGAAAGGAAATGTAGGGTAAACAAAATAGAGTGAAAGAAAATCTGCATTTTATCTTGTGCTTTAAAGTATATGAAGAGTTTCTTTCTTGCTATCTACAGCAGAGACCACTTTAGCTATAGGCAAACTAGGCAGCTGCCTCAAGTAGCCAATTTCTGGGAGAAGTGATTTTATAGGGTGCCACAAACCGGTATGAACTGCAGAGCACCTTAACATGTAGCACTTTAATTGCCCCAGGTAGATCCTCCTGGAACTGCAACGGTGTAGTCTGTTTGCATCAGTCAAAGAGGAAAGGCCCCTGCACGCACACACTGAAGAGCACTAGATTTGAGGGTGAGAAGCAGCAATGGGGAAGTGCCTCCCATTTTTGTGGGCTCAGTAGCTATGAGGTGGGGGCAGCTGGGCACCTGATACTTGCTCCTGACAGGGATGTGTGCGGGGGAGAATGAATCAGGAATAACTCTGCTTTTCCATCTCCCATGCAACTCCCCTCACCAATCTCCTATAGGCACCCACCATGCACCACGGGCTTCCTCCAAACACCCACCACCATGTACCACAGGCTTCCTCCAAACACCCACCACCCTAGTCTCCTACAGGCACCCATCATGCACCCCCCTGCTTCTCCCAGACACCCTCCACCCCCAACCTCCCACGCTGCTGGTAAATGCTATAGCTGTCATCACCCTCTGTCACACAATATAGGCTCTCTGGACTGGAAGTGGCTCTGAACTGCTGAGACATCAGATTGTCTCGCATAGTCTCTGATCCACAGACATAGTTGTTTCACTTATAACAGCGTACCGCAGACAAATATAAGCCATACACACATATAATATCCATTATTTGCTTGTTATAAAGAATTTTGTGTTAGAATAAATACACTAGGACTTCTTACTTTTCTGAAGTGTTGAAGGGCAAAATTTCATTATCTAAAAGAAAGCTATAACTATTTTACATTAAAAATGCTCTAAACTGCAAAATTGGACAAACACCCATTCATGCCTAGAGGTTGTAACTTCCATTAGCACTAATAAGAGTTTCCAGGAATAACCCCTGCTCATAATATTTATCTCATCTGTTTATATGATTAAACTAAATTCAAAAATCTAAAGAGAAGCCAATCAACCATATACAATAATAATAAAAGAAGACTAATAGCATCAAAAACATTCCAAACTCCTGGTCAAATTGGATGAAACTATAGTAAAGAACAAAATTGTTTAACACATACATGAACATAATTTGTTGGGAAATAGTCAACATGATTTGTGTAAAGGGAAATCATGCCTCACCAATCTACTAGAATTCTTTGAGGGGGTCAACAAGCATGCAGACAAAGATGATCCACTGGATATATTGCATTTAGATTTTCAGAAAGCCTGTTACAAGGTCCCTCACCAAAGGGTTTTAAGCAAAGTAAGCAGTCATGAGATAAAAGGGTTAAGAGATAGGAAACAAAGGGTCCGAATAAACAGTCAGTTTTCAGAATGAAGAGAGGTAAATAATGTCCCCCAGGGATCTGTACTGGGCCCAATCCCATTTAACATATTAATAAACCATCTGGAAAAGGGGGTAAACGGTGAGGTGGCAAAATTTGCAGATGATACAAAACTACTCAAGACAGTTAAGTCCCAGGCAGAATGCGAAGAGCCACAAAAGGATCTCGTAAAACTGGATGACTGCGCACAAAATGGCAGATGAAATTTAATGTTAATAAATGCAAGGAAATACAAACTGGAAAACATAATCCTAACTACACATATAAAATGATGGGGTCTAAATTAGCTGTTACACCTCAAGAAAAAGATCTTGGAGTCGTGGATAGTTCTCTGAAATCATCCACTCCATGTGCAGCGGCAGTCAAAAAAGTGACTAGAAAGTTGGGAATCATGAAGAAAGGGTAGATAATAAGACAGAAAATATCATATTGCCTCTATATAAATCCATAGTATGACCTCACCTTGAATACTGTGTGCAGATGTGGTCACCCCGTATCAAAAAAAAATATTAGAATTGGAAAATATTGGAAATATTAGAATTGGAAAAGGTTCAGAAAAGGGCAACAAAAATGACTGGGGGTATAGAACAGTTTCCATATGAGGAAGAGATTAATAAAACTGGGACTTTTCAGCTTGGAAGAGAGGGGATTAAGGAGGGATATGATAGAAGTCTATAAAATCATGAATGGTGTGGAGAAAGTAAATAAGGAAGTGTTATTTACTCCTTCTCATAATTCAAGAACTAGGGGCCACAAAATGAAACTAACAGATAGCAGGTTTAAAACACACAATAAAATATTTTTTCATGCAACACACTGTCAACCTGTGGAACTCCTTGCCAGAAGGTGGTATGAAGGCCAATAATATAACGGAATTCAAAAGGGAGCTAGAGAGATTCATGAAAGATAGGTCTATCAATGGCTCTTAGCCAGGATGGGCAGGTATGGTATCCCTAATCACTGTTTGCCAGAAGCTGGGATTGGGTGACAGAACATGCATCACTTGATGATAACCTTTGTATTCATTCCCTTTGGGGCATCTACCATTGGCCACTGTCAGAGGACAAGACACTGGGTTTGATGGACCTTTGATCTTACCCAGTATGACCATTCTTATGTTCTTAAGTCTACTGAACTAAATAGAATTAACAGAGGTAAGGCAGCCAGCAATGGACTTCACCAAGAGCTGGTTCAGCTAAAGACCCTTGAGTAACCCTTGTCTCTGAACCAAAATAAGCAGACCATAATTATCAGGCTGTTAGGTAAGGCAAGAGGCAATCTTCAAGGACCTAGGGCAGGGGTAGGCAAACTACAGCCCACGGAGCTGTTTTAAGCTAACCTGCGAGTTCCAGCCAGGGTGCCAGGTCGGGGGCCGTACCACGTGGCTTGGGCCCACTCCGGCGCTCCAGCCAGAGCACCAGGGTGCCACAGCACCAGGGTGCCACAGCATGGCCCCGCTCCGGGGTGCAGGGTTGTGGGCCACACCACACTGCTCCTAGAAGCAGCGACATATCAGGGTCAGGGCAGCTTCATGCGTAGACACCAGAGAAGGGACATACCATTGCGTCTAGGAGCCTCTTGAGGTAAACATCATTCGGAGCCTGCACCCCTGAGCCTCTCCCCACATTCCAGCACCATTTCTAGTGGCATCGTTTTTGAAAAGAACAAAAAAAATACCCTAAAGGTTGGAATGGACAATGCTGAGCTTCCTGCTTAACTAAGGCTATGATCCAGTGGCTACAGATATCAAGGCTTCCTTTGACTTCAGTGAGCTTTAGATCAAGCTGTAATTGGGGAGCGTTATTTCAGATTCAGACATGTCACTTCCCCCTCACGAGCAACCACCCAAATTCAGACCCTCTTCAGAGCCCTCAGATTTTTAGTCAGTTTAATAACCCTGCCTGACATTGTGATGTCAAGTTTCTATATTGCTGTTAATTCAGAAACCTAAGGAAAACAAAATTTCGGAAAATTTTCATTTTATTCTTAAAAAGTAGTAAAGGATTCTGAACTTCGTCACATTAAGTGTATCAGTCACAGGGCCAGCATTTTCAAGAACACCTAAATGATTTAAGAAGCCTAAGTCTCAGTGAAAGTCAGTGCTAAATGCAAATACAATTTGCTGGTTACAACAGACACTGCCTTCAGCATATCTAAATATGGAAATGTAGGTGAACTTCATAGAGACCAACATTCTAGAACAGGGATCGGCAACTTTTGGCACACAGCCTGTCAGGGAAATCTACTGGTGGGCAAGGATGGTTTGTTTACCTGCAGCGTCCGCAGGTTCAGCCAACCGCAGCTCCCACAGGCTGCGGTTCACTGTTCCAGGCCAAGGGAGGCTGCGGGAAGTGGCTTGGGCCAAGGAACGTGCTGGTGACCGCTTCTTGCAGACCCCATTAGCCTGGAACGGCAAACTGTGGCCAGTAGGAGCTGCAATCAGCCAAACCTGCAAATCTGCAGGTAAACAAACCGTCCTGACCCATTAACAGATTTCCTTGATGGGCCGTGTGGCAAAGGTTGCCAATCCCTGTTCTAGAATGATTAAAATCCCAATTTTTTCCAGTAAAAACAATGGATACAAATTATGGCTTTATATTTTAGCTGCCTAAATAGATTTCAGTATCAAAATCCAAAGGAATTTTTTGTATATGGAAAAATTATAGGGACTCAATATTCTGCCTAGCAAATATGTTTTTATATCCATATATACGTAAATCTTATTTAAATTCATTCTGCAATGAAACAACATACAGTACAATTTGTAAAAGCGATTTTCTACTAAAGGAAAAAAAGAAGAAAAATATCTTGGAACTTTGTTCAACAAATGCTTATGGAACCGTTACTTTGAGTTTCTCTAAAAACAAATTTGCTGCTGTCTGTTCTCCCTTCAGTGCTGACAACAACACCATTAGCTTCCTTTTTAATAAGCCCATTATGGACCGTCTAGCTAGACATTTTATTATCTGAATAAGAAAGTCAGTTAAGACTCAGCTAAAGAAGACAGAGATGCTGCTTGTGGGTAGAAGAAAATATTTTGAGAATCTAGCTGGTGGCTTGTGCATGCTTATTATTCAGGAAGTATAGCTGTTGCTTTTGAGATTGCCTGAATTTGCAAGTCACCCTTGACTACCTTTCTCAGAACAGAGGCCAATGCCGCAATAATGGTCAAGAATGCTTATTGTCTTGTGTTGCTTAACCAGGAGATCTACCTGCTTCTCTCTGATGCACAGCTCATCAGTCATTTATCTCTCCATTTTATTCATGGAAGGCTATTGTCATGTGTTCCTAATTGGGCTTTGCTTGAAATTGATTTAGGGGTCTACAACAGTTGCAGTATACAGCAGCTTATTTATTTCTCAAGGCCCTTTTTCAGCAGGCCATCCCTATTCAGCAAAGCACGTACCTCCATCATTAACTTCAGGCACGTGCTCAAATCTCATTAAGAAGACTAGAGCATGTGCTGAAGTGGCTTGATGAAGAGGGATAAACTTAAGCACTTGTTTGTATACTTTCCCAAACTGGGGCCATACATCTTAGAATAGGAATGAAGGATTTATTTACACCTGCCCTCCAAAATCTAAAATTAGCTGCTGATACACCATAAGATACATTTTGAAATGTTAACATTAATACTTTCAACCATTTACGTTGTATATATCATGATTTACCTTATTTAAATGTAATGAAGTTTTCCAATTAAGCATTCAAACTAGTCCTTATATCACTTTTTGAACCATGATATTAGTTTCAGATACAAAATGTCACACTTTCAGTTTCATCCCACTGCAGTACAAGTTAAATTAGATACCACTATATTCGCCTACAAACTATGGCTCAACTCTCCAGTCACTGCCTGAACTCACCCTTCAATTAACTAACTAAGACTAGGTTAATCATATGCCCCCATGTAAGACAAAATGAGTGGCTAGCATGTCAGTGACTGGGATGTGAGCAGAAAAGGCTAGTAGTCAGGGTGGGCACTAGGAACCAAAGCCAAGAGTCAAAAAGGAAGGCAAGAACTTGCTCTTTGAAACAACAAACCAGCTGTAACATACATGGTTTGGGATTTCACATGACCCTGAAATTCACTAAGGTTTGGGGAACATTATTAAAGACCTGGGCAGACCCAGAACCTTCTCTCAATCTACCTTGACTCTTTGATCTAGCAGACACAATCAGCCATCTGCCTTGTGCTATCTACTGGCATAAGAAATATCTCTAAGCATAGAGCAGGCAGTGTGCCCATTTTCACAAGCAATGGGAAATGGTCCTTTTGTTTCGTTGCTATTCATGAAATGCTCTTTACTTTATTCTGGGGCCAATGAGCCCCCCAAATATACTCTCTTACTAAGCTGACATTTCACTTAAAGTTCTTGAGGTTCATTTGGAATTCCTTTGTTCATACAGACCTCAAGACGTCAAGAAATACGAACCTAGTTAAATCAATTCTGCCAGTTTAGATTCAGCAAAAACATGTAATCCCAAACAGTGGATTTCACATAGGGACATGTATGTAATAACTTTCAGTGTCTCAAGTGTCTGAGAGTCACCTGGCCACTCAAACACATCCAGAACACAGCAAATATCTGCTATTTATTCTCTCATACAAATTATCATAGATACAGAATGGCATACAGAATTATTTGATGAAAGTAGTTGCAACTTGTTTTTATTCATTTTGCATTTGCCATTACCATGCTACTGTTTTAAAAATCAATAAAGGTGTTCTAAAATTAAATAAAAATAAAGGCATTTTTTTTGGTATCCATCAGAAATTTCAGAAAACACAGAGAATTAATAAACAAATCTATTAGTTCTGCAGTATTTCAGTTACTCACATTTCTTATTTCTAGGACTTTTCGCTATAAGATAAGAGTCAATATTTCCCCATCTCTATGAAAATTCATCTTTGATAGTTTTCCATGGATTTAGTCAGAACTTACCTGTCTGATTTTAATATCTTGTAAAAGAGAGACCTCTGTTCAGTGAAGATGCTATATGCTGTGAGGATGAGAACTGTTATTGGCAAAGGAAGTGGTTGACTGTACAATCACAGTATAGTTCCTACTCTAAATTAGTCGCTGAATTGGTTTCTTTTTAGGAAATGAAGTATATATTTTTAATACATTTTAAACATAAAAACTGAAGAATGGGAGATTCTCCAGGTCACTTTCACCAGTGTGGTTAAAGTCTAAGATAAAGCAAAAGACTGAGCTGGAATTCAAATGAGGGGATAAAAAAAAAGTATTCACCAAAAGGAAACTAAGTGCCGAAACAGGACTCATCCCTACTGTTATACCTACAGATAAAACACAAGACTGTGCTAGCTTGTTGGGGTTTTTTGCAGGGGTGGAGGGAATATTTTAAGTTCTTTTTAAACCTATATCATTCCATCAAGAAGCATCTTTCAAGGAGGTGAGAAAGGAAACATTCTTCTTGCTATGGAAGGAGAGCAACCCACAACAGCCATCAAACAGGCTTCACATCTACTGGAGAACAGAAGCTCTTGGGCTACTAAAGGGGTATTTCCATCGGGGCACTGACCTTGGAATAATATTACCTAGCCTTTATATAGCATTTTTATTATATGGCAGCCCCATTCCCAGGACAGAGTCATGAATTCCAGCTGGCTCAAATATCATATGGCAACAAAGCTAACTGAGTTCAGGGGAATGCTGTTGAAGAATACACTGAATGTTCTTTGGTTTGTCTTTTCTCTCAGTGAATACCTAGTATCAGTTTGTGACCGGCCTAGAGCAGGCGTGCAAGGAGAAAAGAGGGTGCAAGAAGCCTTTCCCCAGCTTTGTATAGCTGTGCAAGAGCGTAATTGCATGGCTAGAGAGAGTAGACACTGTGCAGAGCTAATCTCATCTGTGGCATAGGACTCCCCAAGAAGCAGTGCTCTTGCCACCTTCCTCAGTACTAGATGCACAGATGCTAGGCATGGAAATGAGCACATCTAAACCCTCCCTTGGAATGTCAGAGCTGGGGCAAGGGTGAATTATGGGAAAGTCCATCAGAATTCCTCAAGGAGTCCCTCATGTGCTATCCACGGAGGAATGTGGCTTTGAGTTAAAGTTTAGCCCTGTGTATCTCCTCCAGTAGTATGAGGGAGCTCCAGGGAGGCAGGGAAGAATTATGAATTGGTTGCAGGTTTATGGGCCAGATTCTCAGCTACTGAATATTCATATAGCTTCACTGATTTTAGCAGAGCTATGCCAATTTACATCAGATGAGGGTCTGACTCTAGATCTCCTCAATCCAAAAGTACAGCCAGGAAAGAATGAGGAATATTAATACTATACAAAGGAGCACAGAGAACCCTCTTCCCAGGTAAAAATTATGTCTCATCCTTTAAGCCAAAATGTGATGATCTGTCTCCCCATTCAGTTATGACTCAGATCTGTGGAAACTCCCAAGGATTTCATGGTCACGGAATGAGGAAGACCGGCCATTCATAGGTTAGGAGGTGAAGAGTACAAGAGACAAGGAGCTCATTCACATGAGCTTTCTTCTCCTCCCAGGCAGCTCTATAGCCACTTCTCTCCAGCAAAGCTAATATTTCCCCTGAATAAGTTGGTCCAGTGTGGATCCAGTATCCTTAACCTTCTATAACCTGGATAGCTTGGAAAGCCATGAAAATTACATTCTGGATAGGTTTTCTATATGAGTAAATGTGTAAGTTTAATGTATATAATAGATGAAACAGGAAGTTTCTTATAACAGTTTCTGTGAAATACCCTAGTGAGATTTGGTTAGTTACTCTCGTAATGTCACCAGTACATTGCTTTTCTGCATTTAGATGTTTATCTGTCCATAGATGTAACAATCTCACAGACCTTTCCATTTCTCACAGCAGCTAGTGGACACTCAAAAGCCACACAATTTAACCGAGACAGCTACATACTCGGCACAGCTGCACTGTTAGTGACTGAAGACAGAATACTAAGACAGGCCTCAAGGATATAGCATTAGTTCTTAATTTTTTATAAGATGAAATACAAATTGTTAAAGCACACAAAAATAAGAAGCTCCATTAAAACAAAAGCTAAAGATTTCTCAGTCATAACAGAAATAACAGCAAGAATCCTTATTCGCCTCTTTAGTATTTATAATCCATTTATTTATAACTATAGCAGAGAATCACAGATTAGACATGAGTTTGCAAGGTGATATAGTAACATTGACAAAGTTCAGTAAGAGTTTCTTTGGTTTGCCTGAATTCTTCTTTAAGAACTGTTAGGAATATTCAGCTCAAGTGACAACGTTTAAACGTTTGATATAATGGCACATAGATATGCACCAGTACAGAAACACACATGCAATGCTCTAGACAACTTCTCTCTCTGGACTTGTTCCTTATATAGTGGTTTCCTACATAACTGACTTGCCTTTCTTTCTCAGATTCAAATAGTCAAAGGATCAACAATCCAGTAGCAACTAAGAGAAGTTGATTATGGCACAAATCTCACCCCTCCTTCTAAACCACTGAAGGAGCCCCGTGTGTTTCCTTTGAAATCATTGCTTGGCACCCTACCAAGATTCCATCCAGATTAATGTGGAGTAGGGGGTAACGGGCAACTCCAGGACAGGCTAGGAGAGGTGTGAGGGAATGGCCAGGGGATGCAGAGACACCAGACCAGAACTCCTTGCAAAGGTGCACTGGCAAATGTGGAGGAGAGCCAGGGAAGACATCTTTCTCAGTCCCCAGGAAACTATACTGTGCAAAGCCCATTTGCCTAGGGACAGATTCTGGCACCCTTACTCACCTTACACATGAAGTAGTACCTTAATCCACTAGTAGTCCCATTTATTTCAATGGACTACTCATGACATTAGGCACTACTCAGCATGAGTAAGTATCTCATAATCCTATCCTTAGTCTTTTCACAGGGAAAAGTATCTGGGTCAAAGTGAGAAGGAGAAAAGAACCATAAAGTGGGCAGAAATACATAACATGCGACTTTAGAGCCAGCTGCAGTCCATGAACCTTAAACTGCCCTGTCCATGAAACAGCATAGCGAGGAGCAAGCTATCAAGTGTGGTGTTCCATTTATGGTCACTCAGACAACAAACAGCATCGAATATTGTGGAGAACAGAGTTAGATTTTATAACTGTGTGACCCAGCTATTAAAATAACCCCATCTGGCTCAGCATTGGGCTTTTGGAATGAGTGACTAGACTGGTTCTATTCAGTAGTTAGTATGGACCTGTTGGGAAACAAAACAATGAGTACAAATACGATATGGAGAAGACAGGGGTGAAGTAAGAAGAATAATTGAAAGGTCCTTAAGAAAAAAATGAGTGGGCTATTAATTGGAAAGTGCCTACCTACGCCAGGCCTGGCTGCCTTAAGATTAGCAGGCTTATATTTCCAGGCTGGGGCCTATGAGGCAAAGGCAACTGAACTGAAAAACCCCATAAGTTGGGAAATAGTCTGGATCTTAAGGCTGAAGTCCCCTAAGAGTGACTGAATCAGGAAACAAAGCCTGTCACCAGAGGTCTGAGCTTAGGAGGGACAGCAAAAGGGTCTAGGGTACACCTGGCCCTGTGACTGACAATAATCTAATCAAAGAAGATAGAAGTATAAGCAAATATTATGACTGGTTAATTTTTTTTAAAAAAATATGTAAATATATAAGCAAATTAGTTTCCACCACAAGTGGCTGGCAAAGTTGCCAATAAGGCAGTCAGTGATGCGTATCCCTGCCATATAGCAAACAGCATAACATCAGGGAAGCAGGTCTTTCCGCACAGACTGAGATCATATACACAACCAAAAAGCAGACATGCAAACCATAAATTATACTAGAGTTCAGTGGCACATTAATTACAGTCACAGATAATATTAATTTGGAAGAAATTACAGAGGAGCTATGTCTGTGTTCCCTCCCCATTATGACATTCATTATGTCCACCTATTGCCTCTTCTACTTAGGGACTATCTATCTTTTTGTGATATGCTTATATAGCAGCAGTTCTTAAATGTTGTTGTTCGGCGCCCCCTTTTTCCAGTTGTGGCATCCTGTCGTGGCCCCAGGGGGTATGTCCGCTGAAATACAGCTGAGAGGAATAGGACGAAATTAAGAAAAAAGATGTAGGCTGAATATAATTAAAAAAAAGAAAGAAAGAAAAAAAAACAAAACTTTCTACCAACAAGATGTAGTAGGCTGCAATGGTCTTCCAAAGAAGTAGCGGGAACCCTTTTAATTTGGAACATTTAAAACTAGACTGGACAAAATAAATACATGCTGATAGTGACAAGCCTATCTTAGCAAAAACATCATTCAATAGATCTTTTACATCTTTAACTTTCACACTTATCTGATTACATATTGAAGAGAAATTTGAACAGCATTAGTGTACAACTTTTTCCTACAATATTTTATGCTTGACTACCTCCTATATTGTTCTTCCAAATGAATTAGATACTGATTTTGAGGAATTCCTTTGGATTCTAAATGATAAGTCAGTATATGTAGAATTAATATTCTTTCAAGCAAAATTAGCCAAATGTGCAAACAGTACTCCAATTTTTGGTCTAACAATTAGGTGTATATTTTCTCCTGATATAAAACCCATTAATACTAAAAGGAGTTAAGCATGCTTTTAAAGGAGAATATATACATGGTGGCAGTTTCAAGACTAGCTGATCCAGCTGTGAGAGTTTCATACCTGCTCTGCATCAGCCTCTATTCTGTAGTGAACTGGTGTAACAGATTACTAAAAACAAGAAGTGATAGCACTTTGCTATTTGTAAGTAAAAGGAGCCAGATCCTCAGCTAGTGTAAATTATAACTCTGTTGAAATCAATAAAGCTATGTCAGCAGACACCAGCTGAAGATCTGGATCAAGATGAAACATACAGTATATTACACGTAACTCTGGCTTCACATTAGAACAACCTGGTTAATGCATTCAAGTCCATAGACTGACCTTGATCCATGGACAGAAAAAATGTAGTAAGATTCACATACAAGGAAGCACCCACAATATAACATTTATAACACACAAGGATAACAACATAAAATATTTCTAGCCATTAGATATCTATATCTGTGAGTTGTGTGTGGATTGAAGTTAATACATAGTCCATAGAATTCATAATAAGCCCACGGAAAGGAAAAAAGGAAAATTAACCTGAAGTTTGAAGTACAATCAGTGGCAGACACAAAAAAAGAGCAATTCGAAATTTGCAATAGAAGTTAGGTGATACTGGAGACAGAAACAAGAGCATAATACTTAAAGCCATCAAAGAGGATGGAAGTGGTCGGGAGCTATGTTGGGTCAACAGTAAGATCTCTATCTACCACCTAATAAAGGTTGCTCTATTGCCACTGAGTGCTGCATATTATTAAACATGCTAGTATATTCTTTTACAATACACATATAATTATGCTCATTGCATTATATAGTATTATTCAGTGTATGAAATTACCAAAGCTCAAGATCAATGGAAGACTTTCCTTGACTTCATTTAAACCCATAGTGAGTATTTGTGGCATAAAAACTCATATTTTGATATTTTAAATAACAAAGACATAAATGTTTGCCCAAGGCTGAATTTGAATATATAACATTCTATAGTCCCAGAGAGAACTTTTCAAGCCAAGTTTAGTTTAAAACAACTAATTCTATGATACAGCAAGAACTTGGAGGCAGAACACTGCTCTGCAGAACACTGCAGAGAACTGTACAAAAACAAGAAGAAAATAAGAACATAAGAATGGCCATGCTGGGTCAGACCAAAGGTCAATCTAGCCAGGTATCCTGTCTTCTGACAGTGGCCAAAGCTAGGTGCCCCAGAAGGAATGAACAGGACAAGTAATCATCAAGTGATCCCTAACCTTTTGCCCATTCCCAGCTTTTGGCAAACAGAGGCTAGGAACACCATTCCTGCCCATCCTGGCTAAAAGCCATTGATGACCTAGCCTCTGTGAATGTATCTAGTTCATTTCTGAACCCTGTTATAGTCTTGGCCCTCACAACATCCTCTGACAAGGAGTCCCACAGGTTGACTATGTGTTGTGTGAAAAAACACAAACAACTCTCTTTTGTTTATTTTAAACCTGCTGTCTATTAATTTCATTTGGTGACCCCTAGTTCTTGTGTTATGAGAAGGAGTAAACAACACTTCCTTGTTTCCTTTCTCCACCCCAGACATGATTTTATGGACCTCTAGCATACCGTACCTTAGTCGTCTCCTTTCCAAGTGGAAAAGTCCCAGTCTTATTAATCTCTCCTCGTACAGCACCCATTCCATACCCCTAATCATTTTTGTTGCCCTTTTCTGAACCTTTTCCAATTCTAATAGATCTCTTTTGAGATGGGGGTGACCTCACCTGCACGCAGTATTCAAGATTTGGGTGTACCATGAATTTATATAGAGGCAATATGATATTTTCTGTTGTCTTATCTATCCATTTCTTAATGATTCCCAACATTGTTTTTTTTATTGCTTCTAAACACTGAGTGGATGTTTTCAGAGAACTATTCACAGTAACTTGAAGATCTCTTTCCTGAGTGGCAACAACTAATTCAGACCCCATGATTTTATACATATACATGGAATTATGCTTTCCAATGTGCATTACTTTGCATGGTCCAGATATAGCCCAGATGAAGTTGCACATGATAGGAGGAGACAATGCAAGGAGCTTTTCTGCCTCTTACTAAGGGGTTAATCAGAATTCCATGGGGAAACATAGTCCTCCCTCCTCTCTCATGCCCCTGTGCCCACTTGAAAAGAGATAGGACATAGCATCACTGCACTGTCCAGCAGAGCCATCTACATGTAAAGAAGGAAGTATGCTGCATCATTCTCAAGGGTGGAGTTGCTGCCCCACTGGTGTGTGCTCCCTGAGAACCTTCAGGAAGAAATCTGGCTGACTAGATTTTATCCTGGATACTCTGGATGCTGTATTGCCTCTTTGCACCCCTTCTGTTATGCTTAATGATGCCTAGTTTGAACCCACTTGATTTTGGGTTATACTTTGGTATAAAGTGAAGTTTGTCCTCTGCTGTTTTCTATGCCTCATTTTTAGGCACAATTTATCAGAAATGTAAAGAAGAGTGGCACAGAAAAGAAAAAGCAATAATGGGAAAGGATACCATTAAAGAGAAATGCTAATACATAAAAAGTAAAAATAAAACAACATAGCTGCGATGCTAAACATAGAAACCAAAAGAAGCCATTACAGCAGAGTGAGGTGAACTGTGAAATGAATTTACAGAAGTGGGAAAAGCAGTTTAGAAATTAAACAAGAACTATCCCAGTACAACTGCAAGGAGAAACACTAAAACTAACCATAACTGTCTATCCAATGCCCTGGATATTTTCAGGATCAGTATGACAGTGATAGAAAATATGTCAGTGAAGCACATTTCCAGATGGAGCTTATTCTCCTCTTAGCAGAGATCAGGATTGTAATCCTGAGGCCATTATGACAAACCAGTAAGGATAAAATACAAATCAAATTTCACCCAAATATTTTATTGAGGTTAATTTTAAAGAAAATTTTTTCATGTACCCCTGTGCTTCCTGGGTACATGCAGGAAAAGAATCTGAAGTACTGGAACACTGTAGGACAGGAATACTCCCTTTCCAGAAAAGCTAACCTTGGAGATTTTCAGCCTGGTTGCCAAACAAAAGAAATAGCCACAATGCTGAGCACCTCCTTATAGTGATGGCATCCTTAACTCCCACAGATTGTAATTGGTGGTGTGGCTGCTTGGCCTCATTCAGAATCAACTCAGCATCTCACAGGCTCAGGCCCGACCTTTGGATACGTATGCATGCCATCCCTTCAGACGCTGGGTTTGACTCATACCTATTTATGACATTCTAGCCTGGGCTCCAGGAGACTAGCTACCCCTTTGAACTCAAAGGTATCAACTCTGGAAGTTGAGGCTGCCTAGTAAAGAAGGAGATCACCAGAAATAAAACAAGAGATGGGAGAAAATACAAGCCTTCCCTCAAAATTAGAGGTGCTCCAGCAAAAGCTGAACGTTAGCTTACTTGAAAAAGAATTGTGCAAGGGCATCACAGCGGATGACATCCATGCACAGCCTTATTTAAATGTAGGCCGAGGACAAAATTAGTGGTGCATTTTGAAAATTATTCAGTGCCACATTTAGAAAAATTTGGTTGGAATAATGATCACAGTCCTCATAATAATACACTGTCCTATCTGGCCCAGAAAAGGATTTCACAGCATCTTTTAAACTAGTAGTTTCAGGCTGAGATGTTCAAAGAATTTTGACTTCCATTCCCCTACTTAGCTTTGAGCATCTCAGCCTTAAATTCTGTTCTAAAAATCCTGATCATAAATAGAAAGTTCTCCTTAAATAAAGAGCTATTATCAGCTACCATAACCATGTATTCTTAAAGTAAGAAGGCTTAAATCATACGCGGTTTCATTCATTGCACTGAAACTTACTGTTAAACCATTTTCTAAAGTATTGAGTCTCTCCAGGTATTTTTCTTTGGGTTCTCTCTCAGATCACATCAAGTCAGATTAACACTGAACTAGACAGGCATCTAAATGGGCACTTTTCTCACTTTGGGCCCATTTTACTGTCCTTACACTGAGAATTACCTTGCTCTTTGAATAGTCATATTCAACTAAGATGCAATTCAATGCAAATACAAGCAGCAAAATCAGGTCCTTTCCTCATTCAGACAGATGTTACTGGATACAAGATCCATATTGATAAACACAATTTGCAAAATCTTATTTAAAAGTGCAAAACTAAGATGGGACTTGCACAAACAAGCTAATCTGCCTTCTCATCTCCTAGGACAGAAAGGATTACAGTCCATTGAAAAGCTTCGCCAGCAATGTTCCTGGTAAACTTTGCTGAAGTATACTGAGTTAGTCTAATTTTTCTAAGATTAAGGTGTCAACAGGAAATCGGTGAGATTAACCCTCACTAGAATAGAGAGGGTGCAATTTACATTTCCTCTGTGTCCATGCAGACAGACATGCTGGCAGAAAAGTTAAGTCCCAAAGGAAAGGGTTCCACCAAGAAAGAGCCAAAGGAAAAAAATAAATATTGCTAATAGAGGATGTTATCTAGGCTAACAGTCAGACTGTGAACATCAAGGTTTGGTTTCTTATGCAAAGCCCAGAAAATGGCTTCTGTAAGCCATTTCACTTTCCCCATAAAAGAGGAATTTCACTGCCCCCCTAAAAGAGGAGTTTGCACTTTCCTCCAACAGTGGAGCCAGTTCTTCCTGGCTGGCCTTCAACCAACCAGGATACATATCTGAAGGACAGATTGTGGAATGAAAGGCTTATAACCACTCCTAGTAATTCTGTGTCACCAGTCTAAACTACTCTAGAGAAGATCTAGCTTTGTGTCCTCTGGATGCTATTCTGTGACCACAGAACAAACAGTTCAGCTAAAAACTGCTGAAATTTATTTGCTTTACTTTATGAGGCAATCAAAAGTAGTTTCACAATGGGACAAAAATTTCTCTTGATAAAGGCCCTTTTCTCATTCTCAGCAGAAAGAGGATGCACCTGGCCGCAGAGTGTTCTGGGCCAATGGGCAATATGTCTCTAGTTTTTGCATTGCTGCTGTTATAAGAAGCTGCCAGGCTGAAAAAATATTTAGTAGCCAAAAGTGTTCTTTTATGCTGTCTTCTGAGCAATATTAGCTATTGTGTTGCAAAGTGATCTGAATATACATGACTGTACAGTGCCCACTACATCAGGTATGGAACAATGATCAATACTGATACCACTGAGGTTCATTTTATCCTAGCTGCTGGATCTGGTATTATGATTACCCAGCACCTATTAGATCTCCATATCTTCTAAAATATTCTCTAATATCTATGGTACCAGCTGCTCTTGTTTTCCAAGATGCTCTTGTTCCCTCATCCTCTAATCTATCCCCCTCAGAACATCTTCACTACTGATTGGCTGGTCACTTGCTTTTTCTTTTTCCTGGACTTATCATGGTTCTTTTAGTTGCCTGCCCTTGAGGTCATTGAGAGTTGCTGGAACACCAGGTCTGGTTACTTGCTAACTTCACTGTCAGTGCAGCTTGACACTTGCCAGAATAAAGCCAACACAGGATTTTGCTTCTAGAGTACTGATGTTAACGCCCTTTGCCTTTGTTTGGGCATGGGATGCCTCTAATAAACAATAGCCATGCCTACTGTTGCTACTACACATAAAAATATCCAGAGGATATTGTGCTCTCCTCTTTTGGCACATTTTTCTGCATCCCTTCTGTGGGGATTTTTATGTTGATCAGATCCTTACTAATCTCTCTATCCATTCATCAACTCCAGTTTACCCAGGCATCACATGACACACAAAGCCCCCTTCAGAACTGAGAATAAAAGATTTACCTGTCATGCTAAAAAAAGTTTCCTTTACGCCAATCACTTTTTCTAACCATGGATTCCTGGCACCTTGACAACCTCAGACCAGGGACTGAATTTTAAATAAAAATTGGACATAGTTTGGATAAAAATGACATATCTCCTGTCAATTTATTGGACATTCCCTTGATCTAAAAGACAGCTAACTCAGTTATCTGATTAACAAAAATAATTTCCACATGCTATTACTATCTGTTTTGCTAGGAGGTCTGTTAAAAGCCATCCTATTGAATTCATATTTTACTGGACATCAAAGCAGATCTTTTCCCTTTTAACTCAGGCATATACTGCATTAATTACCCATCATCTTCTTTCAGATGTATCATATGTAAGAAGGCTTGGATGTTGGCGCAGATTTAATATTCAAAAGTTCTTCCCACCATGTTAAAATCGTCCTTTTGACTGAATGAAATAAATGCTCTCAGTTCACACATGAATGATACAGGGCCACATTTTCAAAAGTGGGAGTACTGAAATGCAAAAGAGCTCTAAGAGCGTGTATCTGTGCTGGTTGAGTTCAAATCAAACTACTGTGCATTTTCCTGATCTTTACACATAAAACTCCCACACTGGATTTTTAATTTAAATGCTGATGTATCAGAATATAGTACAACTTTGAAAGACTATCTGTGCTTTGGGCCAAATTCTACTCTCAATTCACTAATTTAAATTAAAAGTAACTCTAGAGAATCAGTTTCCCTCTGTGACATCATTTTAAATTGACAGTAATTCCATCAAAGTCAGTGGAGTCCCTCTTGATTTAAATTTATGTAACTGAGAACAGAATTTACTCAGTGATGTAAATTTTAAATTAATTACCTTAAAGACTGATTCTGCTCTCAGTTACATAAAATTAAATGGAGAAGAACTCCACTGACCTTCATACAACTGTGTAGATGAGGTCAGAATATCGATCTTGATCATAATCTTATCTCACTTACCCCAGCAACTTTAAACAACACTTAATCAAGGGGATTAAAAAAAGAATGTGTATATGTTTGGGGGAAAGAAAGCACTGCTAATTGTGATGAATCTATACTATGAGGTAAGGATTTTAATACCATTTTTTAAAAGGTTTAGGAAATGCTTTGTGCTTTATAATCCTTGAGTATTTGTATAATTCTGTAATACTTATTTCCTTGGTACACTTTTTATTCTTACACTTCCTGCCATTATTGCACCTGCTTCCCCAACCTATCTCCACCCACACTGGGGGTTCGTGACAGGGTAAGCTGAATTACCAGCCTAACAGCTGCTTCACTACAACAGACTGAATTTTCATATTGCAATGCTACATACCTCATTGCATTTGCAAAAGGATAAAAACATACAGGAGCAAATGTGCACTTACACAAAAAAACAAACCATACGTTTTAAATGCTTTTTCTTCGCTATGCTTTTCTGCAGCGCTCACCTAGTCAGTTTGACTATATGGACAGGAAGTTATAATCTATTTTTAACTTTGGAATGTGAACAATAATCAAAAGAGAGGCTAAAAACTTTATAACAACTTCATTTCACTGCAGTAGGTCATATTTTGTATCAAATGTACGTATATTTCTCCATAATCTTATACTACAGTGAGATCTGGATTGATCTTTCTGCCCTACAGAATCACAATTTGCACCTCCCTGCAACAATGCCTTATATACTCTTTGTGGATTCACCCCCAACGAGGGAAACTTTAGTTTCCACTAAGGTTAAAACATCACGGTAATGAAGTGTTGAAATTGCTCACTTAAAATTACAAAAAGCCTGGAAATGCTAAAATGAGGGGTTCAAGTGCAACATTAATTCAGCTATAAAGCACACATAGTATTTTGTCTTTGTTCTTTTCTGCTTAAATGCATATCTTTAACTGTCATTTTTTGTGTTGTAAGGTGTATATCATAACATATCATAGGAGCAAGTTAACATTGTTGTTGGAAGCTTAATTTCAGCATTTTATTTCTGTAATTTTAATTAGAACTGCAACAAAATATCTTTTTGCATTTCCAAAATTATAACACTAACAAAACCAGCAATAATTGCTCAGGGTATGCCACAGGTGTTTCACTATGCAGATAGTGTGGAAGGTCTGATCCTGTAAAACTTAATCATGTGATTTGTCTTTACTTATGGGAGTAATCAGTGGGATCAAGAGAAGAGAGGATTTTCAATAACTGTAAGTTGTTTCAAATTAAAATAGGATTTGTAATGAGAAATTTCTTTTCTTATAATAAAACAATATTTTTCAGTTTACAACTAAAAGACCTGACTGCAAACCCTTGTTCATGTGCGAGACGTCTTTACTCACATGACTGGATCCATTGACTTACGTGGTATTCACAACTCATCCTGATAAGATATCACAGGATCAGGCCAAATCTCAATAAATGATCATTTAAGCTAGACCTGATGAGATAAATTTATTTCTAGGGCCTGATCCTGGGAGGCTTTAAGCACTTTGGCCCCAATTCACAAAGTAGCCTCATTGAAATCCTTGGCTAACTAATTATGCAGGGTTCAGTTCTTTGCTGAGTCACACTAGTGTGTAAATATGAAATATTCCACTGTTGTCAGTAAAGTTATTTCAGTCAAATGAAACTATAATATTCCATTAACATTCACATATTTTCTAAGGGCCAAATTTTGCATCCTCTCACTTCAACAGCAATTTTACCATTGAATTTAGTGGGAGCAAGAGTAGGCACTTACATAGCAAATGCAGAGAAAAAAGGAATGAAATGCATCAGTGCCATTATAGTGTAGGCATGAAAGTTAAAAACATTGAAAACATAACGTTAGTATCACTCTCAACATTTTATTTCTTTGGTTCCTAGTACTTTTTAAAAGATGCATATTAACTACTTCCAAAAATAACTTTTGCCTCCCCTCCAACTTAAGATCAAATTCTGCTTTCAGTTACATCAGTATAACCATGATGATTTGAAAGTAGAAATGTAACCAAGTAAAATTTACATCTTTGATTTTACTGGGCTTTAATATTTTTTAGTAGGAACTGAAAACTTTATACAATACAGTTATGGATTTTAATGATTCTTTCAACTGAACATGAAAATAAGAGTAAATATTAGTCATTTGATCTTCCTAAAATGGTTTAAAAACATTTATTCCAAGGTGTTTGATCAATTCAAGATGAGGCCTTCCTCACAACTTTCCTATCCACAAAAAAACTCAAAAAAAACACACACACACACACACACATCTCAAGCTTCCTTATTTCTGCATTTATCAGTCTGAAGCTTAACAAATGGCTGTGAAAGGAAAGCGTCATAGTTCCTGTAAAAATACCCACTCCAAGTGCTCTCAGGCTGTAACAGTTTATAGCCTTGATCATTTTATCAGATCTGTGCAGGGTCAACGCATATGGATCAGACTGCACAATTGGGTCCAAAGGTCCAGGAAATGAAATACTTTGTACATGGAGGGCTTGCAAGACAACACCCAAAATAAAAGGATATTAACAAAATGATGAGCGAGAATGTAAATGGCTTATTGAATTATGCAGAAAAAATGGTCATAAAAGGGAGATGCTTTCCAAAACTACCTTATAATTAAGCCAAATTAGGGATGTTGTTTTGGGCTTGATTCTGATCCACTGAAGTCAGAGGTATTTGTGCCTAAGAAAGGAATGCTGGATTGGCCCCAAAATTGTCCTGACATACCACTCCCTATACTCCTCCAGTTTTATGTACCTGTGACTTTAACAAAGTCAATTGAGTTTCACTAGTGCAAAATTGAAATAAAGAGTCATGACAGCATCCAACTCATTTCAGTGTGTCTAATAATATACTACAAATTTTTTTCTTGGAAAAAATCATCAGAGACACTTGACAAAAACAATTTGCCAGGCTTCAAAACCCTGAATTAGTATCTTGTATTTAGCATCCCATGCAAACTGTGAGCATTGTTTGTTATTTTTACAGAACAAATCAGTTTCACATTCATGTATTTAAATATGCTCATTTACTTAAATACTGGTTTATGTTGATTTTAAAGACACTTGTAATTTAAAGAGTTTTTTTTGTTTGCTTTCAAACTAGTACATTTTATTTATTTTCAAAATAAGCAGTTTAGTAGAATATGCCTCCTTATATTGCTTCTTGGTGTTATTTTTTCCTTATGAATGTATTAAGTATTTTTTAAAAGTGTCAGTAATAATTGCATTTGACTGACGAATTTGTATTTTTGATTTGCCATGGTATGGTGTGTATTTTCCCCTCTATCACTTACTCCACCGTTTTTCAAATTGTACACGAAAAGTAAGCGTAGAATGCAACAACGAAACCTAGCTGGCGAAACTTTTGCCTTTTAGGTGTGAAGAAAATTTAAATGTTCTCTTCGGGATGGGCCCAAACAAAAGCTGTAGATCTGAACACCCCAGAACTTGACACGCGGGGGAAATGTGAATTTTGCAACTTGGGGCCCCTCTACTAAATGTTTTGTTCCTTAATGCAACCCAACGTGCTTGGGAAGGGGCAAAACATCCCCCCAAGCTGCATTTAAAGGGTGTAAGGAGCTGCGACGGGCAGTTAGTTTTAAAACACCCCGAGGGCGAACAGGGAAGAAATCGATCCATGCTCGTCCCGTGCGAGTCTCTTTCCTAACGAGTTACCGACAAGCGCAGCCCGGTCTGGCCGCGAGGCTTCCCCCGCTCTCGGATCAGCTAGAGGCGGACTAGGTGCAGGGCCACGAAAGAGACACCCCGTGTCTTTGCTTTTGCGTGCCCCTGCCAGCGCGTCCCGCCTAAGGCTCCCTCACCTGCCGGAGCCGGCAGCGGCCCTTACCTGGCCTCGGCGAATGGGGAGCGCCGCGGGCTGGCAATCCGCCGGGCTCCTGGCCGGGGGAGCGAGGCGGCTACGGCTGAGCCCCGCGGAGCGTCCACACCTCAGCGGGGCGGGTCCCCCCGGGGGACGCCCCCAGCTCCGGGGCAGCGCAAAGGGGAGCGGAGGGGCGGAGACAACAGCCGCTGTGCCCTGCGGCGGGGGTCCCGCCTCGGCTCCAGCGCGCTGCCTCCCAGACCCGCGTTCAGGGGGAGCGAAACCTTCGCTTCCTCATTTTCTGTGGCAGCCCCGGCTACTTCCTCCCAGCCGGGTTTCAGCTCACACACTTCCTCAGTGGGCAGGACCGCAGCTGCTCCCTCTTCATTTGCTTAACAGCCTTGACACGTCGAGGGGGGCCACCGGCTTCCCCAGCCAGGGTGCAGCAGCTCGGCGCCTCAGCTGTCGTCTGCTCCCGCTCGGGTCTTCGGCCTCTGATCCGCCCCTGTGAAACGCTTCCCGCAGTTCCACACCTGCCGCTCTTGCCTTGTCTCCAGGCCAGTTTCATTGAGGATCTGCAAAATAACCCTCCCCACTTTCCTTTCTGGTCCAAAAGAGTTCAAGGGAACCCGCCCACAGTGGGTTTCAAAGAATAAAATAAAAAAGTAGGACTGAAAGGGGCTTGGAGAGGGTATCACGTCCAGCCTCCTTGGCTGAGGCAGGGCCAAGTAAAGTAGACCATCACTGACAGCTCTTTGTCTTCTAACCTGTTCTTAAAAACCTCCAATGAGAGGAATTCCACCACCTCCTGAGATAACCTTTCCCTGTGCTTACCTAGCCTTATCCTTAGAAAGTGTTTCCTAATATCTAACCTAATTCTCGTTTACTGGACATCCAGCCCATTACCACATCTTACCTTCAGTGGACATGGAGAACAGTTGATAACCAGCCTCTTCACAACTGCCCTTAATGTATTTGAAGACTGTTAGCAGGTGTCCATCCCCAGCCTGTTCTCTAGAAGAAACATACCCTATTCTTTCAATCTTTCCTGTTTTCCAAACCTCTTATCCTTTTTGTTACTTGTCTTGGACTCTCTCCAGCATGTTCATATCTTTCTGAAGGTGTGGTGCCAAAAACTGGATATGATACTCAGCTGAGGCTCCACTAGTACCAAACAGAGTGGGACAATTACCTCCTGGGTTTTACAAAAACAAAACAAAAAAACCCCACTATTCCAAGAAACCATTTACAAATTTGCTTATAATTTTGGATGGTAGAGTCCCACCTTCCCTCTGTGAATGGAACATAATCTGGTTAAAATGGCTTTTGAAAACAATTATCAAGATCAGGGGGCATCTTGTACCATTAGTTTTTAAACAGAAATCCCCACTGAAATACATGGTACGGCATGATCCCAGGTTATGCTAATTTAGCTACAACTAATCAGGAAAAAGATCTTGGAGTCATCGTGGATAGTTCTCTGAAGATGTCCATGCAGTGTGTAACGGCAGTCAAAAAAGCAAACAGGATGTTAGGAATCATTAAAAAAGGGATAGAGAATAAGACGGAGAATATCTTATTGCCCTTATACAAACCCATGGTGCGCCCACATCTTGAATACTGTGTACAGATGTGGTCTCCTCATCTCAAAAAGGATATACCGGCATTAGAAACGGTTCAGAGAAGGGCAACTAAAATAATTAGGGGATTGGAACGGGTCCCATATGAGAAGAGATTAACGAGGCTAGGACTTTTTATCTTGGAAAAGAGGAGACTAAGGGGGGATATGATAGAGGTATATAAAATTATTAGTGGTGTGGAGAAAGTGAATAAGGAAAAGTTATTTACTTGTTCCCATAATAGAAGAACTAGGGGCCACCCATTGAAATTAGTGGGCAGCAGGTTTAAAACAAATAAAAGGAAGTTGTTCTTCACACAGCGCACAGTCAACCTGTGGAACTCCTTGCCTGAGGAGGCTGTGAAGGCTAGGACTATAACAAGGTTTAAAAGAGAACTGGATAAATTCATGGAGGTTAAGTCCATTAACTGCTATTAGCCAGGCTGGGTAAGGAATGGTGTCCCTAGTCACCAACAGAGGTGGGTGATGGATGGCAGGAGAGAGATCACTTGATTTTACCTGTGAAGTCCACTCACTCCGGGGCACCTGGCTTTGGCCGCTGTCGATAAACAGGGTACAGGGCTTGATGGACCTTTGGTCTGACCCAGTACGGCCTTTCTTATGTTCTTACGTATGAGCGATATAGGAGGGTTCAAGCAAAGGAAACTGGAATTCCATGAGGCTGTCTACATTTCCTCCCCCACTCTATTTTTTAAAATCATTGTTAGCATTTCACCTGAGACTTAATGCAAGTAAAGGTAAAGATGTACCTCAAATTCAAATATATTGACTCTTTTTTGTGGATGGAGGGGAAAATCTTCAAATTTGTTAACTAACAAACTCTTTCTACTATGTACTATTATACTCTGTGCAAAGGATGCCAGCTATCAGTTAATTCAAATCATTCATCTTTTTGTGGAAAGTGTGTAGCTGGCTAAAGAAAATACAGTATGCGTGGTGCTTCTGAAAGTATTTGATAGATGTTAGGAATCTGTGACCAACTAGTTCAATGTGAATGCACAAAAGGGACACCAGTATAACATAATAATCAGTAATTAATTTTGTATTTCTCATTACATTTCATCTACAGGAGTAAGTCCCAAAAATCCTGTCTTTGCAATTTGATCCAGTTAGACTGTAGTATGCAGGGCTGATTCCATCAGGCTGCACCACCTGTGATTGCAGTGGGCCCCAGCTTGGGAGATGCCCCCACAGGAATGCAGAGACTGGTCAGAGAACACCTGCTCAGCTCTTCACTTTGAGATAACTCTCAGCAAACTGAGCTGAGCCTCATTTGCTACCTTGAGCAGCCAAAGCCACATAAGCCTGGCCAAGAGTGTGGAGCTTCTTAGAGAAGAGAACCTGTCTTCAATACATATAGGTATAATGGGAGTGGCATCAGTGTCCTCATTTGCCCATTGCACTGGACCCACCTCCTAGCACTTATCTTGAGCTGATCTTTGGTTCTTCCCATTTCCCTGGAGTTGTTCCTGCTCCATGGTTTCTTCTACTGCAAACTGAGATGCCACTGCTTCTTGAGGAGCTGCTACTGTACACAAGCAGGGCTTCCTTTGGACAACAAAGGAAAGGGCTGCTCCTCATTTATCTCCTCAGCTCCTTCCTGCTACTCCAGTACAGGGGCTTCCTCCACCCTCAACACTTTCCTACCCTTTCATTAGAGCTGTGCAAATAATTCATTGGCTTTCTGGCAAAACCAAAAACAAAGTTTGTTTTGGGTGAGCCAAAAATATTTGTTCAACCTGAGACAAGACAATTTGGTTTGGGATGTTTTAAAAAACAAAAAAAAAGTTGGGCAAATTTTGAAATAAAACCTTGAAATATTTCATTTTGAAAGTGAACATATCTGGTGTAGCACTTACTGTGGTGAGTAGCCTATTTAAGTCAAAGGAACAACTCATGAGAGGATGCTCTATGCCAGTAGTAAATGTCAGTAGGATTGGGCTCCACTGAGTATACAGAGGAAGAGAGAAGCAATTCAATTTGACAGGGAAAAGAAAATATATTGAATTCTATACTATATATATGGCAGATGAGTTATTAACTATTGAAAGCAGGAATTCACTGTTAGTACAACAACAGTAAACAACATTGGAGAAAATTAAAGGCCGATAGCCTGAAAGGAACATTGTCACACAAAACCAAGTGTGCTGTATTAGAGTAATAAACCGAGTTTTGGACTTGGATCACAAACAGCAAAGGATTGGATTTGCATTTACACTAAGGTTTCTTTATGCTGCCTGAGCAGTATAAGAGAGTCTATAAATAAGTATCGGGCCCTAAGAGATTCCATACAGTATAAGTACTAACTTTCTTTGTTGCTATTGAGATTTCATCTACATATAGTTGGACGTGAAAGGACTATAATGGTGGCAGTCTATAGGGAAAATGAAATGCCGTTAAACAAGAATTAAAGTGAGGAAAATAAAAAAATGAATCCGCCAGCCTGGTAAGATACATAGGCAATTTAACTGTGTCAATGTGAAAGCCTGTTGATTATGCTTGCTTTGGGTATATATAGATTTGGTGATGTGAATTGATAGTGTGAGGGAAAACACAACATAGACAATATCGCTTGCTGTATAACATTGTTGAAAATCCCATATCTTTTACAGTAACTCCTCACTTAACATTGTGGTTATGTTCCTGAAAAATGCGACCTTAAGTGAAACAATGTTAAGTGAATCCAATTTCCCCATAAGAATTAATGTAAATGGGGAAGGGGTATGGTTCCATGGAATTTTTTTTTGTCAGACAAAAGGCATTATATACATTTTAAACAAGCAATTGAATACAGGTATTAAACAGGCTGGCAGCCCCGCACCCCATCAGCTCCCCTACGCCCCTCCCCGCAGTGCCTCCCACCTGCCGATGGACCCCATAGATCAATGCCTTCTCTCTGCTCCCCCTGCCTCCTGCCCATGGCAATCAGATGGTTTGTGGCATTCAGGAGGCTGGGGGAAGGAGCGAGGACACAGTGTGCAGCCTCCCTCATCCCTCGCCAGCCTCCTGAATGCCGCAACCCAGCTGATTGCCACAGATAGGAGGCAGAAGAGGGAGGCTTGTGCTACGTTCTTGCTCCTCCCCCCAGCCTCCTGAACTCCAGAAGACAGCTGATTGCCATGGGCAGGAGGAAGGAGAAGCAGGCTGACAGTGCTGATCCGCAGGGTCTGCTGGTGGGCAGCACTTGGGGCGGGGGGCACATAGGGGCTGCCAGCTATGGACAAAGCATGGAGTATTGCACAACTTTAAATGAGCATGTTCTGTAATGGAGCAGGGACGTAACATCAAAACAAGGTTAAGCGAGAGGACGTTAAGTGGGGAGTTACTGTACTTATTAAGATAGAAATGTAAACTTAGCATTAGTTCTGGAACCATTCATTTCTATTATTTTGACTGCATACAATTGTGATAATTTAAAATATACAATTTTCTTGACTAATGTCAAATAATATTTATCCAAACCTTATTGATTTTAGAAAGCATCAGGAGTAGGTTGATTCAAAAAGTTAGGGCAAAAATTTGGGCCAGTCCCTATTTTATTTCTCTGCTTGTTCACTTATCTCTATTTCTAGTTGTCAGTTTGACCATGTGGTGGTAGCAACGATAAAAATATTTGAAACAAGATCAAAATATGGTGTATATCTTGAGATTAATGAAATAATTAGAAAAACAAGATATGATAAAGACATAAGCAGAGTTTATGTAAAAGGACTTTGCCTCTAATCTACTAGAAGTTTTGGAGTGTGTCAAAAAAGGTACATAAAGGGGAACTGGTAGATACTTGGTCTTAAAAGTCTGTGACAAAGCATGAAGCGAATAAGAAAACTAAGTAGTTAAGGAGTCATTGATTAGAAGTTGGCTAAAAGACAGAAAATAAAGAATAAATAATCAGTTTTCAAGACGTCACAAGATAAACAGTGGGTTTTTCCAAGCACACTAACTAGGAACCAGAGTCTTAGGTCCCTATTCTGCACCTAGCCCTTCTTAGGGGATAGAATAGGAGCTGTGAAGGCTCCCTGATCCTCAGACTGTTGGTGGCTGCTCTAGTCTCAAGGAACAATGTAAGGCAGATTTGGGGACCAAGAAATCATTCCTCTAGCTATGGATTACCTGCGTATAGAGGCATTCCAGCCATGCCCCTTTTCTCTCAGCCATTCGTTAGTCATGACAAGGAGGTGGCAAAGAGCTAATTTTCTTGGCCCTATTCCATTTGGGAATTCCCCTATGCTAGGATAATCCTCCACAGGCTGGTTAAGCCAGTTTTCTACCTCCTAGAATTGGTGTTGTATAAGGTACATTTCAGTGATTTAAAAACAAAACATGAACAATCAAATGACAAATCTGCAGATGAAATGAAATTTGGGACAATCAGAACTTCAGAAGGCTGCGAGAAAAATGAGAAGGACCTAACAGAGCTGAATTTGTGTCATAATAAAAATAATTCCTAGTTTTTCATCAGTAGAAATTAAAGTGTTTTACAAAGGAGATCAGTATCATTATCCCCACTTTACAGATGAGGAAACTGAGGCATGGAGAGATGAAGTGACTTGCCCAAGATCACCCAGCAGGTTAGTGGCAGAGCCAGAAATAGAACTCAGGTCCCTGGGAACCAGTCCTGTGTGCTGGACACTAGGCCACTCTCATCTGTTAAAGACATCAGAAATGTATTGTTGACAATTGCAGGATCGTACACTTTGTAAGGACTCATTTAAACTACTCATGCACATTGCAGAGTTCTAACTTTAGCCTTACCACTGAGGAAATAGTGGTGTCATTGTGGACAATGAAAAACTTTACTCAATAAGCAGCAGAAGTCATGCAAACAAACTGTTAAGATGCATGGAGATGAGAAAAGAAATAACACTGAAAATAATACTAGCCCCATTATATAATTCAACAATATACCTTCACTGCAAATACCATTTACAGATTTGGTGACTATCTCTAAAAAAAAAATAAAGTTGCAGAAACAGCAGAAGTTCAGAGATTGGTAATAAAGATGATTAGAGACTTGGAACCAGTGAAAAGATTAGAACTGTTTAAATCTGAGAAAAGATGAATGAGAGGAGATGAGAATGGTATTGATAATAATGAATGGTATAGGCCCTGATTCAGCAATATTCTTATTAAGCACTGATCTAACTTTAAACCTTGAACTCAATGCATGAGGCTAGAACTGTATTTAAGTAAGCTGCTGAATCTGGATCATAGCAATAAGTTAGGCAATCCTATTTACCCAGCCTTACAATATAGGAACAAGACGACATCCAGTGCCACAAAGAAATACATTGATAAAAGGAAATGCATTCTGGGGGAAAATGTATTAGTCCATGCAACTAATTGCCACAAGGTATCATTGAGGCCAAAACTTTAGCAGAATTCCAAAAATGATTAGATATTTATATGGATAATGAGAACATCCAGAGTTAGGTTGGGGTCAAGAAGTCAGTGAATATTAGTATAGCTGGAAGAAAACTACAGACACCCAAGAAGAAATAGGTAAGCTAAGGAGGCAACCAACAGTTTTCACAACTAAAATAACTAATGACATATGGAGCTTCTTATCCTTTTTACTTTCAAGTGAAACATGATTGACTTGACTAATTTGTAAATATGAAGTAGGCTTAAAAACACCACACACTGAGTTTATTTCATTCTGACAAACATTGTCAAGCCGCCATCACAACCTAGTTTTCTTTTTACATTCAGCATAGGATTTTTTATAATAGTAAGAGTCCAGACAGACTCTTACTAGGTTTCATTGTCAGTTTTGGTTTGTTTGCTTGCTGCTGTCGGGTAACTGAAGACATGGTTACCTGAAATTGTGTGATCTTGAGACGTGAACTGCTATTTATGTCTTTTAGATGATTAAATAACAGTTTTCTTCTGCATTTTGGTTTCTGAGGCTTGATTCAATACTGAAGGAACAACTGATTTGGTTCTTCACACCTAGTCTCAGAAGTTTTCAAAAACAGTTAAGTTATAACTGTTAAAATTCATAAAGTTATATTAAAGTTTATTTAACAATACATTTCTTCCTTACTATTAAGAGTGCTTTGAACACGACAATCTCCTTCCTGTAGTGGAACTGGTTCGTTGGCTTTCCCCTTCCATTAAATATTGTATGTATCCATACATGCCTGCAGTTTGTGGGAGGGGCAGAAAAAATGGACAGTGGTAATCTGTCAGAAGCCTGTTCTAGTGAGTATGCTGATTATACAGAGTCACTCATTTAGTCACATTTGATGAGTCACTGGGATTCTTCCCAAAGGAACTATGTGCACTGTGTATATTTTGAAAAAGGGATGTCTTAAAGAAGGCCAAACTTTAATTCCAGTCAAATGTTACTATCTCTGAAATTTTAATCCATTTCCCTGCTTCCTTTTTGTTCCACATCATAAAAGCAAGTGAGAGAGAAAGACAGAAGGACAGAAAAGTGGTAAATTATAACATGCTTTTCTCTGTGTGTACATGCACACACTTTAAGCTTTTATCTGACTAAATCATTTAGGGCTCAGTGTGCCTTTAAGGCATAGCTTGCTGTTGGCAGTGGGGTAGGGAGGAGGAGCTTTGGGAGGAATTATTCCTGCTGTATAGCCAGTCAGCACAACTGTTTGGTGCACATGAGAGACTGAAAGAGCTGAAGTTAGAAAGATGGTGCTTTTCCTTCATCTTTAGCGCTAGAGTTTAAGCCTGGCTTGCTTCTGAACATCAATGGAGAAAGAGCAAGAGTCAAAGTCATGCAAAGCTATCCCTACAGGGCTCCAGAATAGAGCTAGGAAAGAATCATTTCAAGCTCAAAACATGAACCAAATATGACAAAATTTAAAAACATTTTGAATGAACCTTGAACTGGAGTCAGATACTGGGTGAATTCTCTCTTCATTCACTGCATGAGCATTGAGGAAACTGATTAAAAGCTGAAACTGCAGAAGAGTTTTACTCAAAGGAAATGCAAACCCATGCATAAAACATCTCTTTAACTCCCTAAGAACCAAAACTGCCAAGAGTCTCATAGCTCCACTACTAAGTCCCTTGAATAGGAAACAAAAGTAGGCCTGATTCTGATCTCACTTACATTGATTTTATACAAGCATAGCTATTGTGACTTCAGTGAGGTTTGTCCTGATTTCCATGGAGCCTTGGTGACTGTCATATAGGAGATTAGAACAGCCATTTCTACTGCCTGTGCAGAACAATAATGGTGGGTCTTGTGTCTATAAGAAGTATTTCAAAAATTGACAGTGCTGCTTTCAGTAAGAACAAGTTGTTCAGATATGAGATACAGCACTAGACCTTAGAAGGAAGGGCTCTCTCTAGCTCTCACTGTTAGTCAAATGATAACCAACATTAGTGGTGCAATAAGGAATATCGCGTTCTGCCCTTTCAGACTGGGACAGTAGTTGATTGATGTTTGAATGGGCAAATGACATCTGCCGTCCACTAGCACTCTGATATACTGAAATACAACATGTGGCAATGTGCTGGAAGGGAAAGGAACAAACATTAAATCCTTTGCTCCTTAATTCCTCTTTCGTCCTCAGCAATGGCATTCTTCTTCTGCTGTTATTGCTTCGCTCTGTGTTTTCAAACAGGGAGGAATAATGGTGGTTAGGATGCTAGATTTGGACTTTGGCAAACCAGATTAAGTTCTCTGTTCCACCACAGATTTCCTGTGTGACCTTGAGCAATTCATTTAGTCTGTGTTTCAGTTCCTCCTCTATAAAATGAGGATACTACTACTTTCCTGCTTCACAGGGAGCTATGAGATAAATACATTGAAGATTATGAGGTGCTTAGTCATGAGGATCATAAAAGTATCCCAGACACACAATCACTTTCTTTGCTGTGTACGATAAAGGGACAGGCACCAAAAGATGCAATTTGCGTTTTATTGGCACAGATAAGCAATACAAGGAATTATGCAAATCCAAGAGAAAAATATCAGTCTAGGTTAAAAAAGTCACATGACTGATGGCCACTATACTGCGGAAGGCCCTGATGAGAAAGGAAGTAACACAGTCTATGGTATGTCCAGCTAGCTTAACCACATGTGAGGAATATCCTCTCCTGTGCACTTGGGTTCTCACCACAGCCTTGCTACAAACCTGCAAGAGAGAGAACTTCCAAAGCCACAAATGCTTCAACACCTGTTTTTGGGACAGACACATACAAATTAAAGATCAATGTGAACAGCCCTGGACTTCAGGGTTATTTAAAAATCTAGATTTGAATTTTTCAGTTTGGTCCCTAATATGGGGGTGTGTTGTTACATTCTGTGCTTTTATATCTTACATTGTACACTTTTCATTCACATAGTGCTTTTTATCTAAAGGGCTCTACAAAGGTGTGACAAAGAGTCCTGTGACTAACTGAAATTTTTTCAGAGCATGAGCTTTCATGGGCTAATACCCACTTCGTCGGATGCATCCGACGGTAGTACAAAGGTGTGTAAGTGTTATTTTTATTATTCCCATTTTAGAAATAGGGAAACAGAAGCTGAGACGCAGGGATTTTCAAAGGAGTTTAAGGGAACTAGAGGCTAAATTTTTAGAAGTATTTAGGTGCCTAATGAAATTTTCAAGAGTGCCTAGGCATTAAACTCAGACTTAAGTGTCCAGGTGTGTTTGAAAATCTCACTAGGCACTTATCTGCATCTTTAGGCACTTGAATACCTCTCAAAATCTGGGTCTAGGTGCCCAAATCTCATGATTTATAAATTAATTGGGTGGCTAACTCCCTTAGAGTCATTTAAAACTGCTAGCATAAGTCACTTGTCCAAGGTCTCACAGCCAGGCTTTGGAAAGCCTAGAGCCCATTTTTAACTCTCTGTTCAGTGTTTTAACAACTCAACTACATAGCTACAAGACCAACTAGCTCAGCTATCCCCACTTACATCTAAAGGAGAATAGACTGCTCTGAATTTCAACAGGTTATATTTATAATAGTGCAAAGTGACCCCATAGTCCTAGATTATATTATCTTACTTGTCCATTCCATAGCTTTCAAAAGAGTTAAAAAAATATGAAGTTCAGAGGCCAAAAAATAAAAGGTTCATATACAGATGCTGAAGGATAAAATGATTTGCAACTTCAGGATTATAGGATAGAGCTGCAAGCAAGATGCATCAGTCACCCCTAGAACATAGTATGCTGGGGTGAACAGACTGTTTCTTACATTCTTGGGATTAACTACAGCAATGTGCACTGAAAATTTATTCATCTCCAAAGCAGTTTTATGTCCACTGCAGACCCAATTGCAAATTTATTTTTTTTCTTTTTTGGAAAATTCATTTTTGTTTTATATTAAGAATTCTTGCTTATGGACGCTACAAAATTTGCAGCAAAATTACTATTTTTTACCCAATTTTTTTCACGATGTTTTTTAAAACTAGAAGAATGTATAAAAGTTATAACTGCAAGAAGAGCACCTGGGAAGCCAGCAAGCCCAGGGAAAGCCTGGGGAGCCCACCTGATGAGGTGCCAGGGACTCAAGTAACCTGGGAGTCCTGGCTACCCACTGGCATGCCAGGTGGGCAGGGGAGCTGAGCAATCCAGCTGTCTGCCATGGGAGGTGAGGAGTGTTAAGGAGCAGGGAATCACAGGCAGGCAGATAGGCTGGCTGCTCAGCCTGTCTGGTTTGGGTCAAAATTTTTACAATTCTCACAATATGTTTTGATTCCACTGAATCAGCATTTTAGGCAGAAAATTTTCAACCAGCTCTGCCTCTGGCCTGAACACAGTTATTGTTCAAAAAAAAAACAACATCCTTGAGGCTTGCATCTTTGTAGTTCTCAAACACTGTGCTAACACTGCCCTAATTTACTCTAAGTACAGAACACTAACTTTCCTATTGCTACATTTACAATTAACTCAGTTTGGTACCTTCGTATCTAGAGGTTTACAAGACTGAGAATAGCATCTTGTAACACATGATAATTTTGTCTGTCTATATCTGTAATGCTATGTGTATTACTATACTTCCTGCCAGTGGTGAAGTTAAACTGGAAATATGAGAATAGACATGGTTGATTAACTGATTTTTTTTTTTTGTGGCTCTGTCTGCATACACCTATGAAAACTTGTTTTTCTCCTCAACGTCCAGTGTCTCCGACCGCCCCTCAACCATCAGCTAAATTTTAGGTGAATGTTGAATTTTGGCACCATGAGGCAGTGACAGTCATCAGAGCCTAAGAGTGAGGGTCTGTGGGAGTCCAGGAGAGAGCTGGATGGGCTCTCGCACATTACTTCACATAGGGCTACCATACAAACAAGAGCTGGCTATGCAGACCCGTTTGAAATTGGTCAGAGTACACAACAGTAGTGGAAATCAGAACTAGAACAATGTCAGCTTTGCATAATGACTTTGTTATTTAAGTAATATTAGTTTATTTATGACCATCTCAGTGGCACCACTGAGAATTTCCAGTGTATAATTATCAGGAGAAACGTGCTTCATATTGAAGTACATTTCCCATAGTTTTTTTGGAAGAAGTGCTCCCAACAAAAATGTCAGTCAAGTACTTGAGTTTCAGGTTGTTATTATTTAACTATAAAATATTGTTTCCTGTAGCACATCATTGATCACTAGCTGGGTTACATCTTGTCCTTTATAATCAGAGGGGTAGCCGTGTTAGTCTGGAATTGCAGAAGTGACAAAGAGTCCTGTGGCACCTTAAAGACTAACTAAAGTATTAGAGCATAAGCTTTCGTGGGCTAATAACCACTTCGTCGGATGCATGCAGTGGAAGAATCCAG
>ML677339.1:5704109-5741541 GCA_007922305.1 Dermatemys mawii
CTGGATTCTTCCACTGCATGCATCCGACGAAGTGGTTATTAGCCCACAAAAGCTTATGCTCTAATACTTCAGTTAGTCTTTAAGGTGCCACAGGACTCTGTCACGTCTTGTCCTTTGGAGTTTTAAGTCAAGTCACAATCTGACTTCATGCAGTATTTGTACTGCTGTTCAGTGACATGGCCAGTTGAAAGGAGGAAAGAGATTTGCCTACTATGCCTCAAACTGAGCACAAACGCTAACAAGAATTAATTACCACAGGGTTAGCAGAATTGTAAACGTTAATCAGCAATTTCCTTCCTGCCATTTAGGGTAAAGGGTTAAAGTTCAAGAGTAACATGGAAAACCTAGCATTGTAAGAGAAGATGGAGTTTACAGTTAATTTTTTTTTTTTGCTTCACTTTGTAAATTAATTTTTGAGTCAAATCTTGCAGCTAATTTCTACCTTGGGATGTCTGCACATCTCCCACTGATTACAGTGGAGATTGTATAAGACCTTTGGTGTGTATAAGTAAGTAATGTGTCTTTTGCAAGAACGGTCCCATCCTGGTAAGACCCATTTACATAGCATGAGCCACACAATATTTCTAATCTGAATATTAGACACCCAAACTTGCTACTTTTAATTTAGCCACCATTTTAACACCTGTGTCACAAAAGGAGTGACTTCCATACTCTAGTACTGTATATCTCAGTGCCTGGATGGATAAATGTTTCTGTACAATCCTCTTCACTACATTCCTTTTACATGTATCATCTGCTGTTGCTTTTTAACTTCTGTCTTGAATATCATCGTACGTTCAATTAGACTGGCTAGCAATTAATTTTGTATTTGCTTAGAGAGTTGTGTAGGAAATGCTAAGCAAAAATCAAATCTAGGCTTTTCTCAGTTTTATATCAAATCAGCAAGATCTTGACTAATTCAGAAATTGTGTGGATCATAGGAGGATTATAATATGAGCCTGTAAATCAGAGAAGCTTACATTTTTTATAACTATCATCATTATTTTTGCAGCACTACAGGGGTGTATGGCATTTTTGCAGACCTATACAAAGCCAAAACCTCTGCAAAGGTGGACATAAAACAAATATCACAGGAAACAAATGAACAAAATACTATAGTGGGTGCATAGAGAAGGAGAGAACACTCACAAAAATGCAGTATTGCTCTTCGGAGAATACTGTTCTGTAAAGGAATATAAGTTACAGACACAAACAATATTAAAGTTGCAACATCTAGAACTCAAACGTTTGGGCATTTCCTAAGTAAGGTTGCCTATATAGGAGTTGGAAGATGTGTCATCCTGAAATCTCTTGTCTCATTCATGAAATAAAAGGATGATCTCATGATTACAGCTGAATGACACACTGGAGAACTTGATCCTTTCTATTTCTGCAACAAAATTCCTATGTGATGCTAGACAAGTCACTTAGCCCAAACTTTTCACAGGTGATCATTGTGTGTTCATTTTCTGGGTGCCCTATTTGAGACTCTCCAGTAGGATTTGCAGATATGCTGAGCACTCACAACTGCCACTGACTTTAATGGGATTTATACTTGAAAACAGCAAGTATGAATGCTGAAAAAAGGAGATCTTAGTGATCAAAAATTAGTGGGCACCATCTCTTTGTGCCTGGGTTCCCAATCAAATCAAATGTGGATAATGATTTCCCCTCGTCTTGCAGTAATGATGTGAAAATAAATTAATGTTTGTGGAGCACAAAGATGTGCACTGTCAAAAAAAAAAAAAAAAAAAAAGCCCTGAAGAAGTTGTTAATTCTGTCTTCAGAGCAGGATTTGCATGGTGTAAATAAGGTCATAGGCCACACATTGAACCTGAGAGAAAATAAAATACTGAATGGCTGTAATGCAGGAAGTGAGCACTATTGATCCCACGCACTGACGGAGGCAGGGTGCTATGGAAAAAAATATGTGATCATAGAAATGTTGGGCTGGAAGGGACCTCAAGAAGTCATCAAGTCCAGCCTTCTGCACTGAAGGAGGATCACATAAACCTAGAACTTCCCTGGCAGGAGTTTGTCTAACCTTTTGTTAAAAACCTTCCGTGACTGCAATTCCAATCCTTCCTTCCTAAGTGAAGTATTTTGCACTTGTCTTTATTCAATTTCATCTTGAATTCAAACCAAAGTCTCCAGTTTCTCAAGGTGATTTTGAATTGGAGGAATTCTGTCCTCCAACCTGCTTGCAACTTCTTCCTTCTTGGTATCATCTGCAAATTTTATAAAGATACTCCCCTCTCCATTTTCCAAGTCATTAACCAAAATGGTTCAGTTGCATACCATTATAAGAACAATTCAATCCCAGAAATTCAAGCTACAAGAGAGACAATGTACATGTATCAAATAAACATGGGTAAGAAACATTTTCATTATACTGATGTAGTGTCTCATTGATTTGTACGTATTGCTTAAACATATTTAACTCGAAAAGGAGGCCAACATTCCTAGGACATTTGTTCAAATTCAGCCTAAATGGGTGGATGGCAAAACACTGGTACTATCTGATTGCTGTTTGATGGTTTATGTGGCATTCTTAGTCCACTTTCCAATGGCCAAGTATCTACAAAATAAAAGCCAATACCTTCGCAATCAGTTTTAGTTATCTTTCTTGGCAGTCTCAGTAGAGAGACCAAAGACTGCAGGGCATTGGGACTGAATTATTTTGACCTCCAGAGATGATCTGGCATGAGAAATAGTAGCAGAAAAGTACCAAGAAGCTTTAATTTGTCATAGCCCATGCTGTACTGATCTGTGAATAAATGGAAGACAATTTTCTGGGATTGCCAGTCTAGTACCATTCATGACCAATATATTTATACACTATTTTTTTTTCCAAATGGACTTCAGTCTGAGTTTATTTAAAGAGAAGCTCAGGGAAAATGTCTTGAAACAGCTGAGGGAAGACTGGGCAGAACACCATGCTCTCCTTTCCTTTGTATTTGTTAAAGGTGGTTTGCATTTAGTCAACACAAGATAGCAGGGTATAATAGCCACCTACACAAACGTTCATTATTTTTGATATGGTAGGAGCACACAAAATCAGCTGCTGTGACAAGCAAGATTCCCTTTCAGACTAGAACACCCTGCTGACACTTCCACATATTCTGTACGATCATTACAAGAGGCTCCAATGGATGATAGCTGGCCTCTCACTGCAGCACACCATTCTTTAAATATGCTCTGGTGTGAACAAGATTGCCTTGGAAATGCCAATGAGGCTGAGAGCTTTTATGACACAGTAGTGCAGTTCTCCTCAGTAAACCCCTATAGTTATTGTTGTATCAAGTCTGGTAGCTGGGACTGAGAAAGAAAGAGTTTGGACAAAATAAGATAAAATGAATCTGTATAAACAAGAAATTATGAAACAGTCACATCTTGCCACATGCTGGACATTTAGGCAACTCAGCCTGAAATTGTCAATTATAAGTGCTTTATATTAACACAGTAATTACAACAAACATAGATAGAGGATGCTTCCAATATTTATGGAATTCTACAAGATCATAAAGATGAAGTACAGCCAACATCCTAATTCAATTCAAGTACAAATTTCCTTCCCCATCCCCATCTACCTACCCTTATAGCCTCCCTAGTTTGTATGTTTCTTCCAGCTGAGACATGGGTGAATTTGGAAAGATGGCTGTTTGAACAGCCAAGAAAATCCCATTATCTATTGCTAACCAATATCTTCTGATTAGAAAGTTTAAGGTACACAGCTTGTATCAGTTGTTCACTCCTAACAGCATGGTTTCCTGTCAAGTATATGAACTATCACTTTGATGCCTGCTACTTATCAAAGCCTAATCTCCTGTAACTCTAAGTACACATATGCATGTGTGTTTCTGGCCTCACAGGCCAAATTTGAGGGGATGTCTGGTATTCTGGAGATGTCTGCTTCCAACTGGGGCTCTCCTTTGACAGCTATTTCTGATAGCACCATGAATCTGTGCTTTTGGAAACTCTCCTACAGAAGACCCTGTCAGCCACAACCTTTCTGAGCACCAGTCCTGTGTCACTGGACTTATCCCTTTGTGGTCTCACCATGGACTAATGATATTTCCAGCTGAAATATACTGCCCCTTTAAGGATGGCTGAGAGTCGCCCCCAAGACTATACTTTCATCCCCTGGTCTCATTCCCAGCAGTCTCCTTAACTCAGGAGGGGAAATTTCCCCTTAAGAGGCAGCCTTGAGAATTGCTCTCCGAGGTCTCTCAATGCTGATTTTTGATAGCAGCCCAGCTAATACTATTTCTGTATCCATCAAGTAAGCTCTTCAAATGCTGTTCAAGGCAGGACTAGATTATGGCTCTACCTCTGTAGCCTACCCTAGCCCTAATGCTAATTGAACCCTACCAGATTGGTATACATAGTCATTAGACTTCGGTCCATGCTTATTACTGTAAGTATGAGTTGCCTATTTGTTTCTTTTGACAGACAAAAAAAAGTTTCTACTTAAAATCCACAAAACACTCCTTTAGCAATTTTCAATTTATACCTTTGGTTTTATTATTTTATAATATATTATATAAATAGTCATGCCGCCACTACGAAGACATTAGGCTAAATCGTGCAGTCTTTACATAAAGTGATTTTCCATTGAGTTTTACCTAATTTTAGGCTTTACCATATTGTTAGAAAATGTATAGTTAAGGGTCATGAACCTGTGTCCATTTTGATTTACTCTCTATGTCCTGTAGAGGGTAGTGCAATTCCATGCTCTTTTATTTTCTGTTTCCAGCAGGTGGCATGTTGTATTGCAGGAAATATTAAATACAGATTAGCAAAATGGTTGTGATTCTCAGCTTTTGTTGATTTCACTGAAATGAGCTTTTGGGTTGTCCCAGCTTCTGAAATACAAGTCACATACTGTTCATTCCAGTGTAGAAGCAGTGCAATGGTAACAAAATTATCTCAGGGCACAAAACAAATCAAATAAACCTTTGTCTTTCTTATAGGTGGTATGTTACTTTTATCAGAATTTATCACAGTAGTTGTGCAGAGTTCTTTGTCTGAAACTTACTGTACGTTGATTTTAAAGAATTGCAACCATTTTGTAACTGTGAAGCCAGACTGATGAATGACAGTCACATTCAAAGTCTGGTAACCATTTAGCATTCAAAATATTAGTGAACTCTTCCAGCTTCCCTGTTTTACCTTGTAGAGTACCTGGTGTCACATAAAATTAAAGACCAGCACTAAAGCATTACAGATATGAAATGCAATGGTACCTAGCACCTGATATGTTCTTACCCACTTGCACTGTTAACCAGTACATTAGGGGATTTTTATTACAGCTAGAAGAAAGGAAAGGGTCCAGCTACCCAAGGCAGAAGTCTTAATTAAAGGAATACACACAGCATACTCCCTAATTAAATACGTATAGAGAGAATGCTCAGCTGGCCTTACTTGTTGGCTCTAGAACCCAGCATGCCCCTTTCAGGCTGAATATTTCTTGGAAATTAAACAATCTTTGGAGTTTGAGGTAAAGTAAAACAAATGTGTGTGAAAGCAGTATCCCAGCATCACTGAGATCTGAGAGTCAGTTTATCTCATCTTCCCACTCATGTGGTAGTCTATGGCCAATATAGTTTAAACATAGTTTACCTGGCCAGTTTGGATTTAAAAAGCCAATGAGTACTAGAGTCCCAATGCCATGTGTAGAAGGCTCAACCTTGTTCTAGAAGCAGCACTGCTAATAAGACAGGATAATGGTGTTCTCCAAACACCATTCATTGCTTGGCCTTTCTTCTAAGACTGCCAGCAAGGGCACCAGATGGGGCAATAAGCTACATGCTATAAACACCTATTCACTAACAACTACATTGAAGCCACCACCACATTTCATACAGACCATTTAAAAGTCATCAGTCAATACTGCTTTAATTTTGTTACCAAACTGGGTTGGACACAAATTGGTGAGGTTATGAATTCCATTATACCAATTATTGTACCATTCAATTGCCCCAGAAATCATGCACACATATACACACGTTTGCATTCTATATTACATATGCTAATACATTCCATTGTCATTAGTGGCCCTAAATGGAGAGAACTTACAACTAAAAAATAAAAATCAGTTAAATTAGTACAGTGTAAATGGCTGCAAAGCTGAATGCACAGGCACAGAATAAATTACTCACTTCTAAACCCTTTGAATGATTTTATCTATCACTGATGATGAAAGCACCTTTTTCTTCCTGTGCATAGCAGTATGCTCACTGTAGAATGATACTGCCTTAGCAAAGTGAACTGCATAGTAACTCCTAAATGCATGTATCTAAATACTAACAATAAAAAGACTGCACTTCATTTCAGTTTTAACAGCTTTCTAGAGAGGAAGACTAATGGAGCAAATGAACAGAGTAGTAGGTTGGTGTATTAGTCTGACACACAAGACCTGAATTCAAATTCCAATTTACAAGTAGGTTATAAGTGAACATTAATACTTGTGTTTCAACTTAGTCCACAACTGTGTACATCAGTAAACCACCATGTGACTGGCAGTCTCTAACCTAGAAAGGCCAAAGATTGGAAAAAAGGTGCTGCAGATTAAGACTATAGTAAATTGGCAGGTTTTTCCCCAAGAATTCTGCCAATCTTTAGGTACAAGAACTTACCCAATTGCTGTGGCAATTGAAGACCAAGCAATACTATGCCTAATTCAAGCAAGTTCTTTAAATCCTTTTATCCCAGCACTGAGGCCTGCTTTTCAAACCATCAATAAACTAGGACTGTATACAAAAGCATGCACACAATTGCATGTAAAAATGCACACGACTCCATGCCTAATTAGCACTACTGTTTGAGCAAAATACATATTTATGTGCAATCAGCTGATTAAAAGCCTATCATTTATGTGCACATACATCCAATTTATGTGTGTGGTAAATTACACGTGAAGATAAGTGTCAGACATTTTGCATATGGTACTGGATTTTGAAAAACAGGTCCTACATTCACTCAGATCTTTAGAATACAAAGGACTCTTCCTCCACGTGCAATGCAGATGTCTAAGCATAAACAAGACAAGCAAAACTAGCAGACATCAGATGTAAAAATCAGCTTTTCACACTTTGCTTCAAAAGATGCAGATAAATCTCTCTTTGATCAAAACAATGAGATTCCTTGTACTTCATATATGATTTCATCAGAAAGTGAGTTTTTGGCTAAATTATTGCAGACTGACTTGATAAAACAAAAAGGTGATCAAGAATATAGGATTTGACAGGCATTGGCCCAGTAAAGGTCAGTGGGTTTCACAGATGTGAGAACAGAATGTGTTCCTTAGTCTATGTGAAATGCTGGGGATGTTCTCCAGTGATTAACGATCTATGACCGTGTTTATTTTCTAAATCTCTAATAATAAACCAGGGTTAAGGGTTATTAGAGTGTCATATTAAAAATGCACATAGTATTTAATTGAAGAAATATTGTCATGGTTATCAAGCCAAAATAGGTTATGTGGCCTATTTTTAAAATGACACAAATTATTCTGTTGAGCTCCTAAACATCTAGGAGGTTGCCTAAAAGCAAGAGATCAATTCTATTCTTGGTTACACTCATGAAACCCAAAGGAAGGCAGTGTAATTGTGTAGGTGTTAAGAGTAGAGGTAGATGCCAGGATTACTATTGTGATATAATTCTAGCTTCTCAACCAGGGGGATCACTGAGAAACAACCTAGTTTCTTTATGAACCACATAGCCACAGCATGTTAATTCTCTCTTTTTTAATTTAATGCATTTGGGGGTTTTTGTGTTGGGGTGTCTAAGTCTTTAGGGTATAGTTGCTTCATGTTTTCAAGCTTTTCTGTGCAACCTCCAGGGGCTAGAAAAACCCCCCATCATTCTCACATAGTCTTGAGCTTCCTGCAGTTGCGGGTTTAAGAATGCAAATAGCATAAGTCTCATGACAGCTGGCAACACTTAAGTTGAGGGCTCTGTGACTGCCACTCTCACTACTCCCTCTTCTTTACTCACTTGTATATTCCGTGTTGATGTGGTTGTCAGACGTTCCTCCCAGTCTCAGACCCTGGGTTCATGTCCTTAGCTTGTAGCTCAATCCTATCTCCTCTCTGGAAGGCAGGTATGCCCTATTTGTTGAAGAGACACTCCCAGTTCCTACATGTGTCTCACTGCATTCCAGAGTAGGAAACACCCACAGGTTCTTTAGCCAATGTGCCCACTTCCACTCTAGACTGGTAGCAAAAAATTATATATAATCTAACCCAAAAACCTGTAATAGATTGAACAAAAAATTCCCCCTTGCTGGGATTCCTCCCTATCCAAACAGTCTCCTCTCATTCACCATGTACCTAAGAGAAACTAGCAACCAGCCCCACTCCTTCCATCATGGTCCTGCTTTGAGCAGGGGGTTGGACTAGATAACCTCCTGAGGTCCCTTCCAACCTTGATATTCTATGATTCTGTGATCTGCCTTCAGGGAAGAAGAGGCAGGTTATATGCTCCCTGCTTTCATAGAATTTGTCCTGATTGGTTGAGAGAGAGGAAAGCCATGACCCATTCGCCCTACAAAGCTCTAATTCTGAGCTCTATTCGAAATAATAGCGTGTTACTCTAGGATCACCTCCCAGTGGTGGCTTTTGTCCTTTCTAACCCCCTCCCCTTCTCCTTCCGAGCTGAACTCCTGGAGCAATGTGGTCTGACCCCTAGGGGTAAGTCTACACTGCTATTAAAAATCCACTGCTGGTTGGTGCCAGTTGACTCAGGCTCACAGGGCTACAGTTAACAGCAGTATAGAAGGTGGTTGGGCTCAGGCTGGAGACTGGGTTCTAGGACAGGGCCTGGTGCTGTTTTCTTCTCAGTCATCACTGTTAAAATATGTATCCATATCTGTGAACTTGGCATTAGGCTTTTGAATCCAAAAAAGACTATTATAAAATGAAACATGCTCAACATTTGGTATCATGCTGCTCCTTTTCAAAATCCTACAGACTGAATTATTTTATTACATCCTACAGTGAATGATACAATATCACCAGCTGCTGTGAAAAAGACCAAGACAAAGAAAAAAGTGAGCTGCCATACTTTGCAGGGTCAGCATTTACTCAAGTGCATCAACATTTCCTTCCACATTAATTGGTATCAGGCAGGAGGCATAGCAGTTGGAGCATTTGTTTTGTATATTTTAATCTAATGTAGATTACAATATACTGGAATCAGATGTTTGCAAACTGAATATCTACCACCAAATCCTGTGTTGATGGTAGAGGAGAGACAAAATCATAATCTCCATTCTATGGGAAATTTCAATAGCAGGACTCACCCCACTTTCAGCAGCCCATGTCTCCTTTGCTTTACCCATAGCACTTGCTCAGAGACACCCTAAAGGTTTGCTACAAGTGTCTAGAAAGCTGCAATGAGTGCCTGCTCAGGAGAGCTAGTCAGGACAGGGGTGGTGGGGAGGCAGACAGGAAGGGGTTTTCCTAGGGTCCAGTGGTGAGTTAATCCAGCCCTATATCTATTGAATGTGTTTAAATATTTAGCAGGTGCTCAGATGCTACAGTCATGTACACTGTCTAAAAGACCAGATAGACAGAGGAGAATCACACTCCCTATCTTGTTTGTAGAATTCCATGCCAAAGGAATTCTATTCAAAGGAATCTTTTACTATAAAAGTTAAGCTCATATATAGTAAAGCTAGGCAGAGAGACATGAGAAGTAGGTTCTGAGAGAGAGTGATGCTCTCATTTCATCTGGCTGTACTAGATAGGTCAAACAGAGGGGTAAAAGCTGACCTGATGATTTGTTTCCTATAATTGCTAATTCTCTTAAGGATAAAACCTTAAGCAAGAAATAGTCTTGTGTCATGGGGCTATTATGGAAATATTTTTAAGTTACCATTTTGCTGTTGTATGCTATAACCTTGTTTTTGTATGAATCTATATTATACATGCTACAATTTATGCCAGCAACTGGCTCCATTTTGAAGGTGCTTTCTAACTGAAAGAGACATTATCTAAAATCAGAGCTGGTGCTAGCCCATTGGGGGCTCTTTGAGGAGTATTTTGCCCCCTCCCATACTAAAACAGGCAAGTTCTTATAATAAAAAGCACATGGGGGGTGAAGGGGGCTTGAGCTGCTTGGGGCCTTAAGTAATTGCTTAGTCTGTTTATGCCTAGCACTGGCTCTATCTAAAAGTAATCCTTCTACAAGTGATCTGTGACCTCAAAACAAAGGCAGAATTGGTGACTGAACAAAAAAGGCAAAAGCTAAATAACATTTTTAAAACAGAGTGCAAAGAAATGCCTGTTTGAGAACACAATGAATGCAAACACATTTTTTGAAAGTGCATTCACTGCTTTGAAAATCTCCCTAGGGAGGTTAGATGGCAGCACCGGGCACAATAAGAGAGCCTGTGTGTAAATTTCAGTCATTGATAGTGGCAGTCCCTTGGTTTCCCACAGACCCAAAATGCACTATGCTGGAGAGCTAAATTAATTGAAGACCCTTTGCAACCTGCTGCCAGCAGTCTTAATTTGCAACTGCAAATCAATATCCGAGGGCACTTTTATTTTGAAAAACCTTCATAAGTCATCTATCGGTAAATGCAAGTGACAGAAAATGCAGCATAACTTGCTGTGAGCAATTCACATTTATCTCCCCATAAGATTCAACCAGAGTTACACCAACAGTTCTCCCACTATTTGCCAGGTTTTATTGTTAGTTTCTCTTTATTATTGTTTCTGTTGGTGCCTAAAGCTGTGCTAAGCTCCTCCCAAAACAGAATTCAAGTTCCATGGGAAATGGACCAATTAAATTAATCATGATATGAGTGGGCAAAAAGACAATAAATTGTGTGGAGAGAGAAAGAATGGAAGGTAACATCAGGAAAACTGCATGGTAACTCAGCAAGAACTAGTGCATCTCATGGTGTAATAAAGAGGGTGTGGTTTGCTTTGGTTGGGGGGGAAGCAGGTGTTATTCCCCTCCAATGTCTTACTTGACTGATTTTGTGTAGCCATCAGTGCAGAAGTGGGTCTTAAGGGAGGAAATGACTAAAGAGTGAGAGCCTTGAGTAGTGACCAGACAGCAAGTGTGAAAAATCGGGATGGGGTAATAGGAGCCTATATAAGACCCAAAAATTGGGACTGTCCCTATAAAATTGGGACATCTGGTCACCCTTGAGATTCAGTTCAAGAAGAGCATTCTGTGAAGGGAGAGTTGCATAGAAAGGGCAGAGAAGTTTGTGGGAGAAGCAGATAGTTCCATCCAACCTTAGAATCTGAGTCTATTGTGATCATCTAGTCTGACTTCCTGCACACTGCAGGCTACAGAACCCTGATCACACACTCGCAGCAGAGGAATGCAAAAATAAATAAATAAAAAAACAAACAGAGTCTCTACCAACCTGATCTGGGGGAAAATTTCTTCATGACCCCAAATATGGTGATCAGTTATACCCTAAGCACATGGGAGAGACCCACCAGCCAGACAACTGATTGAGCTACTACATAGAATTCTAAGTCCTTCCCATCTAGTGTGCCATCATTAATTGTTATCAAGAATATTCCTCCTGCTGCACTAGCAAAGGGGTAATGTGACAAAAAATCAGCTAGGTGTAAGATTTCTTAGACTGAAAAGTATGTGGAGGTCCTTTTCTCTTATTTGTTTTAAGAGTGCCTTACACAACAGGCCATAAGTAATCCAAATAATAATAATAAATAATAATAATAAGTGTCTTCCACATATGTAAGGTCTTGAAAGTGAAGGGAAGCTTAAACTTGATACAGCAAAGATGGCTTTGACTTTGGAGTAGTTCAAAGGTTGTCAGATCAAGAGGCAAACAACATTTTAACTGCAACATTTTGAATGGACTGAAGAGGGAAATGCTGTGTCAGGGAGACTAGAAAGGAGGCTGCAGTTTTCAAGATGTAAAATAAGGGCATTGGATGAGAATTTTTGCTGGTGTGGAGTAATGAAAAATCAGACTTTGGAGATGTTGTAGGTAAGACTCCATAGTATCTGGATATTATCTGGATGTGAGGAACAAAGGAGAAGGGAGAAATCAAAGATCTGTACAGACTTGAGAGACAGAGTTGATGGTGGCAGAGTTAACTATAGTGAAAGAGAATGGGGAAGTTGGTATCTGGATGTCTGAGATTCCAAGTTGAAGAGGACTTTATAAGTATCTATATAGATCAAATAGATCTAGCTGTGTTAGGCCAGAGCCTATCTTGCACCAGAACTCCAGTCAGCTCCTAGGGAGAAGAAAGAGGGCAATAGTGGAGCAGGTTACATCTCTCTCACACAGACTCCCCTCAGAGTGGCCCAGCAACTCTAATTTTTGCCACTGACAGATGGTCCTTGTCATGACAGTGGAGGATTGGCATAGCCGAATTCCCCGCCATCATCTGCCCTTTATCTCCTCCCCCCGACACAGCATATCCCTACACTAGTGGGAGTCAGATCTAACACAGTTACACTAGGCAGACAGTTCTGCCAGAGGAATTCTCTGCTGGGAATTTGTGGATAGATTACAGCCACTTCTGCCACCTGGAGTTGAGGGGTCATAACTCACCTGAGACATGAGCCCTTGAAATAAGTTGATGGCAAGACAATAAGCTTGTTAAGTGACTGAAAATAAAACAGGTAAGGGATTCTAAGCAGGGCAGTATATTCACACACTAGCATTGTACCTCTAAAGTCTCAAGTTCAGAGCTCATTATAGCTCATAAGTGAAAAGGCATTTAATCATCTCATTTTAGTAGTCTACAGCAGTGTTTTGTCACATCACGAATTCCCCACGCAATATGACAAGACTAACAGTTTCTGCTCAAGAAGCTCAGGATAGGAACAGTGGAGGTGGTGTATTTGGGACTGAGATGTACTGGCAGAGCTGTGTGGGGATAACTTGTGCACCAGGCTATGCAACTAGTCTGATTCGTGAGCAACAAAAAAAAGTCACATGAAGTTTTGTGGGTGGAGAACAAGTGCACATTTGGTTTACAATAAAAAATGAGCCTAAAATATTTCAGAAGATCTGCAATAGGGAAAGCCAGCAAGAAATTCCGTTATTGTTATTCCCCTTCTCTCCCCAGCCAGAATCTCCTTTGTAACTTCTGACTTTCCTCATCTTCCCAGTCTCTTAACTGCTGCATCTGCAATTTGGACCCAGAGTCCAAATTTCATTTCTCTCCTGTCTATTCAAGTATCTTTGTTAGGTCCCTGATGTTGTGTACCAAAACAATCTTATCATTCATACTGTCTCTGTCTTCTCCTTCAACTCTAACCTGACTCTTTCCCCTCCACATACTAGACCAATTATTAAACCATAGTACTACACTGAAAAGGAGCACAGGGTCAGAGGGTCTATTTACCTAAACCAAGCTATTTCTTTGAACCTATACAATTCATTTTCCTTGATCTGTATGCAGATTATATTCCAGAATTAACACATGATCAGCTACTGTAGGCTATGGCTTCAAATACCTGTGTTGATATTATTTGCCTTCATCTGACTCTAACCTGGGTCTAATCTGTTTCAATTTATTGAAAAAAATCTTGCCAAGAAGATTGTTGATAAGAAAATTTTAGCAGAAATATTAATTGGAGCTGTGATAGGCTGTGCTTAACAATGGTACCACATACTGGTTAGATGCATTAGTCATGATTCTCTACCATCTCTTTTGTCTGTTGCTGGTGGTCACTCCAGAGCAGTGATGATCTCCTTTCCAGTATATACTGATTTGGCTCTCTGGCCAAGTCACCAGTTCAGTATTTCCCCTTCTGAGTGCGCAGGAATTAGGGAGTTCAAAAGTATACATGTAAATCCAATGTTCCCCACAAAAGCCTTCAGCCCATGTCCAGATCTCTGTGGGCTATGCACCTTAACCTCAAGTCTTACAGTGTGTCTGTCTCACTTAGCTCCAAGAGGGAAGGGATTTGTGCCCCCTTTGCAGGATGGAGGGGGTTGACTGAAAAGCCTAAGCCCAATCTTACTGAGCTCTGGTCCAGGGTCCTCCAAGAGGCAGCAATTTCAGACACATACAGGCTCTTCAAGGCTGCCTCCCTAAGCCACTTTCTACCATTCACCCCCCCAGTCCAGGATATGGTCAAAAGTCTCACAAACGATCCATCAGAAGATGGAGTGAATGATTCCCTAGTTCTAGAGAAAGGATAGTTCTTCCTCTAGGGCTTGGGTTAGCTGCTGCTTGTAGCCCTCTCCCATGCACCCAGGAGTCTAGCAGGACCCTTATTCAGGAACTCCCACTATAAGTCTCTGCTGCTATCCTGTCTGCCCTGCTCTGACCTGTCTCGCTCCCTTTTAAGCTCCTCCTCCAGCTGGCACAGACTCTGCAGGTGCAGCAGGGCAGAGCCACCTCAGCGCTGCTATCTGAGTGTGAGGTTAATATACCCAAATAAACAGGAGCCCCGACTGTTACTGATTTAGTTACAGACAGACACTTGCCTTCCTGACATGGGCAAATAAAGGCATCGAAGGTTAATTTACTCAGAATCAACATATTTTGCACATCTCTGCTACAAAATAAAAAAGAATAAGAGTTTCATTGGCGGTAATTTCAAAATATTAAATGATTAATCTGAGACAATTACTGTAGATGAATCTCATCATGTAGATGTTGATTTGAATGGATTTGCATTCTAATTTTCATCAAGCTTTTCCTAATGAAGGAAGTTCAAGTCAGGCTTACTGCACACCACAGTTATTTCAGAATCACAAATTAGATGATCATTTCTAAAGATCTGTCTCATTGATACTTAGTCCCCAACACTTAAAAGTCCATTTATAATTAAACGGAACAGCACACAGGCACAAAGTAATCATCTCATCAAATCCTGTAATTTTGCCTTGTTAAATCCTCTCTTCTGTCCCTTGAAGTGATAGGGAATGGGGTACAACCTACTCTGGGACTCCTCTCTCTCAGTGGGAGGAAGGGAAATGGAACTAAGGGATAAATTTCCAAAGCACACAGGAGGGTGCAAAATAGCACATATATAATCATGGCACTATTAATAGAGCTTGTTGAAAAATTGTTAATAGAACAGTTTTCTGTCAAAAAATACAGTTTAATCAAAACTGAAATGTTTTGCAGGAACATGTGGATTTTGACAATATTTTTAGTTGGGGAAATCAAAACATTTTGTACCAACAATGTCAAAAATTAATGTTAATAGTGGTGTTTCAATTCATTTTGTTTTGACTTTTATAGCACATTAAATTAAATACTGTATATATTATATATACATATATTAAATCAAATATATAAATGGGTAATCTTTGAATTAATATTTTAATATAATAGTGAAAATGAAATTGAAATGACAATGACAATTTCAGCACTGCTGAAATTGAACATTTCCATAATCCCCAAACATTTTTCACATATTTTGTATCATAGTAAATTTTGAAATTTCAGCAATTTTTTTTTAAATGTCAGAATTCCCTCAACACGAAGATTCTGGTTCCTGACCAGCTCTAGTGATTTAACAGTTGCCATAGGTACTTTGGCTACACTGCTGAAAATAACCCCAAGATTTGGGGAGGGGTGCAGCTTTTGCATGTCTACACATGCTTAACATGTGCTCTTTCAAAAGCTGTCCAACAATGGCAAGACAATAGACAACAAGGCAAGCACACTTATAAAATATTAGTATTCCATCACAAAGGTCCAAACACACTCCCCCCCCCCCCCGCATATTTACTCACCGTCTGCTTCATACACAAGTGACAGCAAAATATATGCTTTTAGGACTATGTCATCTACAATACCTATGGTATCTACTAGGCTCAGTATGAAAAATGTTCATACAGTTGGTGCTACTGAAAAAAAAATCCCCTAATATTTACTTCTCCACAGTTCAGTACAGTATTTGCTCAGGTCTAGATTGTGGAACATATGCCATTGCCCTGTGAGGGGAAGCATGGAACTTCATTGCTTCAGGAGCACTGAGGAGATGGTGCCTCAGGCAGATTGAGCCTCTCCTGGGGCTGCTTTGTCCATAAAGGGTGTATATGTACCGTGTCCAAGCTTATGTAACTGTTGGTCCACGTTACTCCAGGTCTACACTAGATAAGTTTTACCAATATCTCTACGCTTAGCTATACCAGGAATCTTAGTGTAGACATCTTATACTAGCAAAAAACCAAAACCAAAAACAAAAAACACACACATACTTTTGTCAGTATAGCTTATACCAGTTCCTTGAGCAGCATAAGCTATGTCAGTAAAACCACCTGCATGCTGCTATACCCAGTGGCACTCAGATCTACACGTTACACACACTACTTACCATTGGCAGTGGTCTATGATTGCCATCTGGCCAGTTTTTTCCCCGGTTTCCAGTTGCTACTTTCCTGTTGTAGTATGCTGGGTTATTTTTTTATTTTACAACTTTACCGTTCTTGCAGCAGAAAATACCACAAATACCCAAATTCAGCCAAACATAAAAGGGGAGAAAAATGTGGATTTTTTGGAGGTAACTACTATAGTCTGTATCTAACTATATTGAGACATAAATGGTAATGCAATGCCCTGAAATTCAGAGAGGCCTATGATTCATTGACTACCTAATCATATTTTTCAGCCAGTTCATTAATTCCAATTATTGTAAGACCTCATGGATAAACACCATTCAGCGGTGAAAACAAACAAGCAAACAAAACATGCCAGGTCATTAATAAAAATCATTTCTTAACATTAAACTTAGAGAACAAACCTTCAATTTGTCTGAGGCAATAAAATTCTTTACAGAACCTACTGTGTATGTCTAACTGAAATTCAAGATAGTGTGTTTTCCTTGATTTTTAAAACATTTTTTATTGAAAGGTCAACATCATGGTTTGATGCAAAATTAATCCATTTGAACTTTACAAAATAGAGGGTGTGAAAAGTGATTAAATTGCTTAGATAACAGAGTTTTCATATGTAAAGATCAACAATCCAGGTTCCACCAGAGTGGTTAGCTGTTTGTCCTGGTGTAATGCAATCTCTACAGCATGAGGAAGTTGTTCTTATGTAACTGAGTAAAGCATTTGACTCATCAGATCATTGAGAGAAGATCAGAGCACAATTATTTTACGGCCTCCACAACTTCTGCTGTGCTGTATATCTGTGCCATCAGGCATAAGTGTGCTACAAAAACCACACACATTCATCTTCCTCTAATACATTTGAGCCCAGGGCCTAGGCAAAAGCAGGACCAGACATTGAAGATTAGTCTGAGGCAGCCTGCTCTGAAGATATGCTACTGAATATAGCTTAGTCTCCTGGGGTATCACCACATTCATTGGAACAATGAATTGCAAATTCGCTGGGACTGAACCAGCCAGAAGAGCAGAGAAATAGGAGCAGCAGAACTTCCTCTTAAAATCAGAGCCATAGGGTTAGAATCAAGCAAGACTGCTGATCTGGAGGTCAAAAACAAAGAAATGCCTTTACAAACTAGGCACATTCCCGATACAGCTAATAATCATTCAGGAAGTGAGGGATCATTAAAATTTCCTTCTTTCTGCTGGAAAGCTGAACTAGTATGAGTCAATGTTCTATGCTCTCTTTCCACTGAAAGAAAAAAAAAAAGACTATTGAAGATTTATTATCAGAGCTGCATATTGAAGAATGGGTCTGCACTCAATGCCTCTAGGATGAAAAGTTTTGGCAACTACAAAAGTTCTTTGGCTTTCCTTTTTGAGGTCTTCCTTCAACAGATTAGAGCCCTGGAAAAGCAGTGATACCAACTTCTGATTTCTTATGAAAAACTGATTTTCACCCCTTGTGTGATTGACATTTGCAACCTAAGCAGCCAGGCAGGCACTGTAAAGCTCTAGCACTGATAAATGTAGCTAGGAGTCTAATATTTGATACCTGTCTGTCAAGTCATGGCCAGGCATGATCCCTGAAGGGTAGACTGTTTAAATCAGGGGTAGGCAAACCACGGCCCGCGGGCCACATGTGGCCCGCTGGCCATTTTAATCCGACCTACGCGCTGGGGCTTGGGGTCAGCGGCCTCACGCTCCCAGCCCAGGCGCCAGGCCGGGCTCAGCGTGCCGCGCTGCAGGTCCCCGTGCTCTGGCCGGGGGCAGGCCAAGCGCAGGGAGCCACGGGGCCCCGCGCTCCCTGGCCCAGGGCAGGGTGGAGCACGGGAAGCCGCAGGGCCCCCCCGCTTGCTGGCCGGGCCCAGAGCAGCTGCCACTGGGCCCCGCACTCCCCAGATGGGGCAGCGTGGGGTGCCGCAGGGCCCCGCATAGCCTGGTAAAGGAGCGCCCAGCTGAGTAAAGTAAGGGGGGCGGGCTTAGGTGGTGGGGTTCCCAGGTGGTGGTGGTGCTTGGGGCAGGGGGGATCTCTGGAGGGGGCAGTCAGGGAACAAAGCAGGGTGGCTTAAATGGGTGGTGGGATCCCTGGGGGGAGTGGTTAGGGTGGGGGGGATCTTGGGAGGGGGAAGTCAGGGAACAAAGAATGGGGGGCTTAGATAGGCATTGGGGTTCTGGGGCAGTTACAGTGGGGGTCTCTGGAGGGGTCAATGAGGGGACAAGGAGCAGGGGGGTTGAATGGGTTAGGGGTTCTTCTGGGGGGAGTCAGGGGGTGGGAATTTCGTGGGGGTCAGATAGGGGGCAGGGCCAGGCTGCTTGGGGAGGCACCGCCTTCCCTACCCGGCCCTCCGCACAATTTTTAACCCCAATGTGGCCCTCATGCCAAAAAGTTTGCCCACCCCTGGTTTAAATGCATAGCCTGGTAATGGATAATGAAGTATGAATAACAATTTTAAGAGCTACTGTTGAGATCTCAGAAACCTCTCCCAGTGATGCCACTTACCTATTGATTGCATTTTAATAACAGCCATAGAATCAGCAGGGAGAGCTGCATTAGAGAACTCAAACACCATGGGAAACAGGAAAAGTGAATAATCCTTGGAACCAGAGGTCTAGGTTGAAAATGGATGATGTGATTGGACACATATATAGGCTAGATTTCTCTACTCCCCATTGAAGGAGTAGCTGGGGATTCACCTGACACAAAGAAATCCTCTGATGGTGGACAGCTGGGCTCAAACAAGCTGAATGTCATTTTTATATTAAACTTCAGTTGCAGATGCAAAAATTTTCTGGATTAGCTAGTTTTTTTAACTAGACACCAGACAGTCAGATTTGGTAACTGGAGTGAGACTTTCAGAAATCCATCTCGCTGCTAAAGACATCATTTCAGAACAAAATTTCTTAGATACTATCTTTTTGGGGGAATGCTTACTTCTCTGTACAGCATCAAGTACAATAATGCACCCATCCTATTCTGGGCATCTGGGCAGTATCATGATAGAAATATGAAATAATAATAGCAACAGCAGGCCTCTGTGATACATGGAAATAGTTAAAGGTACTTTCATTCCTTTTGAATATTTTACTTCTGCTCTTTCCTTTAAGACTGACTCAGAAGCAGGTGAGATAAAGATTGGCTTGTTCCATCACATATTGATGACTGTTCTAATGCAAAAGTGCATCCCTGGAAAACGCTAAAGAACAAAATTGGTTGTACTTTATTTTTTCATATTTACCAGATTACATTTGACTCTATATTGCCTAAATAGAACAAAGTGGTTTTGAAAAGAAACACTGACAAAGAGTGGTGATTAATATCTTCAGATGTGACAGTTTGGCAGCTTGTTTTTTTGTATGGGTAAAAGGAGCTGTTGCAAAAGTGCTAAGTTTTCATGTCTTGATCTGAATTTTAAACTCTTCAACATTTAGTTCAAGGATGGCATTTTGTACATCTCATTCATCCCTGGTTATGCATTTTGATAAAGACTGCTAATCTGCACTGTACAATAATCAGAATAATTTATTAAGAAACAAGAAGGATGTTTAGAAAATAGAAGGTAAATTAATCCATAAAACTAATTGCTGCATTTTGTTTTGCCACCATAACACATTTTCAGTTCCACATAATCCTTTTCTTATGCAACAAAATAGCTGAGACTAGTTTTTCCAGTTTAATTACAACCAGCAAGACAAGGTTGATTTAATATGGGATGAGGAGGGTGTCTCAACCCTTACATTGCTGGAATGAAGCAATATAATTTTAACATAACTCAAAGGTTCCTGTATTTTCTTTATAATTAATACCTTTTGTTATGATTCACTTGAAAAAATGACAACTCTAAGTAAAAGTGTGCAAAATAATTGACTTGAACCTAAAATGCATCAGGAACATTTTCCCATCAATGTGGGATACATACCTTTCTCTCTCTCAGGATATTCAAACATTTTGATGCTGAAGTTTATCAAGGTAATTCAAATTCAGATTGAATTTGCTGGGAAAAAAACATCACATGGGGAAAGCCACATGGGACTTACTGTCCATAATAAACATAACCATTGGTCCCATGTGAGTGAAACACCACATTTTCTCAATTATCATTGCAGAAAGCAGGCAAGTAGATTTTGTGCCCGCGCTGATACATGCTCACAACAGTTTTGCAAATCTGGAAGATTACAGATAATACATCTCAGCGGAGGCAGGCTATTGGTAATAATGTAAGTGCAGGAAAGAGCAGAGTTTGATTTCCTACTTCCTACCTGACTTTTCAAGGCTGACTAAGGAAAAAGTGTCTTACTGGTAAACTGAGCAAATACTAGTGCAGCCTGGATTTACTGAGAATACTATTTTTACAGAGTAATTCTTCATGGTCTAGCATTATTTTAAATTTACAATACCGTATGCCTTTTGATTTACTAAGATTTATGTTCAAGAGACATGTTTTATGAAAAAAGTTTTCCTTGCAAATAAATTAGTTGAATGTATAATCTAAAGCAGCACCTTCTTCTGAGTTAATTCTGACACTTTATGCTCTTCCAGGCCATGCTGTTCAGCCCCATAGCACTCAATACTATGTTTCATACAGCATGATCATGAGGCCATGATCTCTGCTTTCATTTGATCCTAAAAATACTTAGATACACCTTGAATATGTTTAATTTATGTACTGCTCTTTTTGGCGAACAGATTTCCAGGTCATCAGGAAATTAAGCATCTGTTAGTTTATGTAGGTTTCAGTTCCTAAAAGCACTATCATGTGACGAGATTTCAATAGTACATGGTTGGCAAGAGTTGACTTGGTTCAAATTCAGTTGTATCAATTTTGTCACTGTTTTAAGTCTAACAAGCTTTGCAAGGCATTTTTGTTCACTCTATCACCATATTCCAAAAGGATAAAGAGGCTATAGGATTTGTGCTTATTGTATTTTCTTGATAATTTTCAAAAGCTGGATGAACCAGTCTTTCAAAGTGTTGCATTTTTGCTGACTGACTTGTGGGAATTGAATATGTAAAAAACACAGTACAGAGATAAGCAGCATTGATGTTGAACCAGTAGTTAACACAGCCTCAGTGATCATTATTGTGGGTGTGGTTCTCAGAGCCAAGAGTCAGTATGCATTCAATGAACAAACAAGGCATTGGGAGTGTTGGCTAAATCCCTTAACTGAAGAGTCTCAGTTTCCCTTGAATTTAAAATGGGGATGGGGGGCTGTGAGGATTAAGAAGTTAGTGAACATACACAGCTTTGAGCATATGAAGTGGTAATTATTAGCAGTTCAATATCATGCTTTGGATAGCTGCAATAAAAAAAGATAGAATTTGTGGGAGTGGCTAAATTAACTATTGTTTTGGGGTAGTATGGTTCTGTCACACTTATTGATATCTCAGTAAATATCCTTGTTTTGTAAGATTGTGGGGAGGGATAGCTCAGTGGTTTGAGCATTGGCCTGCTAAACCCAGCATTGTAAATTCAGTCCTTGAGGCCATTTAAGGATATGTGGCAAAAATGGGAATGGTCCTGCTTTGAGCAGGAGGTTGGACTAGATGATCTCCTGAGGTCCCTTCCAACTGTGAGATTCTATGATTTATGCGAGGAGGGGCCTGAGATTATTTTTAAACACAAAGTAAATAAGTCTGTAAAAGGGCATAGGCATATGTGAATTTATTCTCCCATATTTGACAAACATTAAAAATCACTAACAAAAGTAAATCTTTGGGGCAAATCACTGATTCTGGTCTAGCATAAACCCATTGGGTTAAATTCTGTCTTCAATTACAGCCAGGCAACCCAGACAACAACAGAAGAGGAGATAGAGATGAATAATTAGGTCTTCAATCTAATAGCATTTCCACTATTAGATGTTACCTTTAGGCTAATGTTCCTATGCAGCTGGAATGCACCTGTTAGCTCTGCTTTGGCTTCAATGATTTCAACTGCTTTCTAGTCCCCCTTCCTTGTCCTCTAGAGCAGAAACCCATCTGCACTTAATTCATACATACATACATGAATTCATATACATTTCTGTTGATGTGTACCCAGACTTCATATACAAACAGGAAAATTGGACATGCTCCACCCTGAATAACTTTGGATTATTCAACAGGGGTGACTCGCAGAAGTGAAAGAAGAATTTGGTCCTAGAAGTAATTGCATGTGTTAACAAGGGATTACATGTTATCCATGTGGAAATAAAATGGGGCTGTAAGCGGGCAGCAATTCACCCCGCTGGTGCCTCCTGCTGGTCATCTGGGGAATCAGCTCACCAGCCTCCAGAGCACCCTCTACAGCCTGTAGTCCCGCTTGCACTCAGCACAGTGTCCCTCCTGGACCCCAGTGCCCTCTCATCTGGGCTGCTGCACCCCTGCAGTACCCCCATAGATCTCTGGGTCTCCCCTCCTCAGGGGAACCCCCACCCCCTATCCCCACCTTGGCTCAGTCTAGGCAACTGCCAGTCACCACCTACCCCCATTCACTGGGGCAGACTGCAGTATCATCACCAGTCATCACTGGTGGGGGCAGGGGGGTTTGGACCTGCTGCCTCTGCCTACCCTTGGGGCTGCCCTCTGCACCCCCAGTACCTAGTTGGCCATAGACTAGGCCCCACAGCCTACAGGGGTTTCCAGGTCAGAGTTCCACAGCTCCACTATCCTTCCCCCAGCCCTGCCCTATTCCCAGCACCCTGCTTAGCCCCAGCAATCAGGTCCTCCCTCTCTAAAGGCTAGAAAGACGCTACTTGCTGCTAGCCTTCTGCCCTCTTATAAGGGCCAGCTGGGCCCTAATTACATTGGGCACAGCTGTGGTCAGCTACCCAGTAAGCTACCCCCAGCTGTCTTTAATCTCTTCCCCTGGTTCAGGCTTCTCCCAGGGCTGTTTTAAGCCCTTCTGAGCAGGAGCAGGTAGTCACTCCGCTACAGGGTCCCATTTGCAATAAGGTCCCTTTACAATACTCTGACAATATAAATGGGCCTTAAAATGGCTGTAACTGCAACTTATTCCCACAGGTAAATGAGGTGCAGGCCTAATTTGTTTTGCTTTGCTTTGCTTTGTCCTGGTTTTAGTTTGTTGATCAATGGCAGAGTGCTGTATAAGGCAGCCTATGAAGGGACAATTTGTAAACTGAGACTATCGACAACATTAGGGAAACACAGTGGGTCAGGTGATATCGTTTATTGGACCAACTTTTGTTGGTGGAAGGGACAAGCTTTCAAGCTTCATAGAGCTCTTCTTTGGGCCTGAAAAGTTTGAAAGGTTGCCCCTTCCAGAAGTTGATCCAATAAAACATAGTAACTCCTTCACCTTCTCTTTCTAGTATTCTGGGACCCATGGCTACAACACTGAAAATAATGTTAGGATCATTCAACTATGATAGGGATAGGATGAAAACACAAACACAAAAACAATAGTTATAGTCTCAGTGTACTTGGTTGATACTGTAGTGTTCGAATGTTTCCTGAAATGTGTAAGATTATTAATAAACAAAACAGTCAAAGGCCTGAAGTTCACAAGATCTTTCTGTTTGTAAGTTATGCTTATAGCTTTCACAACATGAACTGCAGCACTGTTTATAGATATAAACCACTTGATTTAAACAAGAGCATATGCAGTAAATTACCCATTGCCCCTAGCTACCCACTTTCCTCAGCTACTTCTGTGCTCAGTTACCTGCCAACACACAAAACAAAACATTGAGTCATTGTACAGTATACTTTAGTTTGAATTTCCAGCACTGCTCCATACATATTGTAGTATTCTGTCATGCCATATATTTTTTTGTGTTACACAGTAAAAGAAACAACAGTTACAGGGAAACAAGCCATAGTATGTCAAAAGAAAAACAAAAATCATACATGTCAGATAATTATTCTTAACACAAAGATGAACTGGCTGATTCAATGTATTGACACCAATGATTTAAAAAACAAAAACAACCCCCAAACCCTATTTTTGAATTAGTGACAAACCTGTTTTTGACTGCCTGCAATAACCTAACAGATTCCAATATAGCACATCTCTATTTCTAGTTCAGAGAAATGAGAAATAAAACCAAAACATGAACCCAGTGCACAGAGAAAAGCCATTTCATTCATAGTTCTAGTACCAATGAGGTGAAGGTATTAGAAAATTAACTAGGGAACATATTGGAGAATCCACAAAAATATTATTAGAGACTAAGGACCACATACTTGGCCTTGTTCCAGCCCTTTTGTACCAGTTTGGCCACACAAAGGGGCCATAAAGCCAATTTAACCAGTCTCTTAAGAAGTCTTATGTCATGGGGGAATCTTCAGATGATAAAAAGTCAGTATACTCAGCTCCACAATGTCCCTGTTTTGCCCCTCCTAGTATATTGGGGCATGGACAGGGAAAGTGGCGTGGCTCTGTAGCACTGCTGTGCCTGACAGTCCACAACTGCTGGAATAGCCTATAGAGTCTGTGAGCAACTAGATGCAATTTGCAGCAGATTTGATACTGGTAATGTCCCCAATTAGATATCAGACACAATCCAGGAGGTTCAAACAAACTCTTAGTACATCTGTTCTGAGGTTATGAGGCCTACACCACAACTAGATTCAGCAGGTTCACTTCCTGATGTGTATCACTGCAAGGTCTATTGAAGTTGCTTTGAGGGCTGATTCAGCTTCCACTGGCTCCAGAACTGGAGTCATGCAAAGATGACATAAAACCTCTTTTGCACCCTTTTGGGTCCTGTGATGGTAGTAGAATTAAGGGGGCTCAGTCTTCCAAATAAAAGACACATGGAGACTCATTCTCCTCTCATGCTGATTATAAACACTGTGAATCTGATTCAGCACTCACTTACACATGGGCTTTACACAGGAAAGCTTCATTTATCCTAAGGTAACTGATAGCTGAATCAGGGCCCACAAAATTATATTGCCTTAAATGGAGTTACTCCTGATTTACTCTTGAGTAAATAAAAGGAGAACCAGGCCTATACAACATATGAATATTCTAATGAAGATATCATGATATCTGTTGTTTGACTAAATTCTTAAATACCAAGAAACTGAAAGATGGAGCTGAAATTCCATCATGGAATCATAGAAATGCAGGGCTGGAGGGGACTTTGAGAAGTCATAAAGTCTGCTCTGAAGCAGGACCAAGTAAATTAAGCCATCCCTGACAGGTGTTTGTTCAATCTGTTCTTAAAATCGGCCACTGACAAAAATTCTACAGCCTCTCTTGGTAATGCATTCCCATGCTTAACTATCCATATAGTTAGAAAGATTTTCTTAATATCTAATTGAAATCTCCCTTGCTGCACATTCAGCCCTTACTTCTTGTCCTATCCCCGGTGGACATGAAGAACAATTGCTTGAGGGCTTCTATATTAATGCTATTACTATATTTAGAGACGGTTATCAAGTCCCACCTCAGTCTTCTTTTCTCAAGATTAAAAATGCCCCATATGCCAGGTCTCCTAATATTTTTTTATTATTATTATTTTTTTGCTCTCCTCTTGCTGCTCGCCAGTTGTCCATGTCTTTTCTGCAATGCGACACCCAGAACTGGACATAATACTCCATCTGACACCTCATCAGGGCTGAGTAGAACAGACACTTACTGCCAGTGTCTTACATACAACATACCGGTCATTACACCCCAGAATTATATTCACTTTTCTGCAACTGTATCACATTGATGACTCATTCTCATTTTGTGATCAATTAGAATCTCTAAATCCATTTTAGCTGTATTATTGCCAACTTTGGAGTCTAACTTGAGAACATCTTCCAGGATTGCTGAGACGGTAGCGTGTAAAGGGTCCAGATTCTCCTTACTAATCTTATCTGTTAATTATGACTAAAGAATCACTGAATCACCCACACATGATTATGTTATAGTTTAAAATAATCTGTGAAATGTCACCTTTGGGCCAAATTCTTTCCTCAGGTAAGTCATTTGAATTCCATTGATTTCAATGGAGTTTTATTGGTTTAAACCTCTTCTGAATGTTGCTCTCTCTCTTTGAAGAATAAGTGTTTTCACTTCTAACTTCTCAGTTAAATTTTAGTTTATTTCCCCCTAAGCTTGTCATGTTGGAGGGTGTTTTAGGATTTCAGAGCTGCTGGAACAGAGGGCATTCTGGATTGCTGTTATTGGCTCGTTAAGCTGTGAAAAGCTGCAGAAAAGGGAACAGACAAAAAACGTTTTTTCCTCACACTTTTAAGAAGGCAACTTCTCAGATGGGGCACGAACTTCCCTTTGCAGCATTCTTAGTAGGCCAGACAAGAGGAAAACCTATTCCGGTAACAGCGCTCTCTTAGCTTTCTGTGATGAATTTCCAAAAAAGCTGATTCCCACAAAGAAAAATATGGCCAAAAGCAACCAATGAGAAATAGCTGCTTTTGTCCTTTGTTAGAAGAAGAACTGTACATTCTACTTATTAAAAATGCTTGCAACATCGACTGTGAAGAAAAGGTAGAAGGAGCTGAGCATCTGGCCTGAAGACTACATAAAGGCTTGGTACAAGTTTTACTCTAGGTACTGTAGAACTGACTTATAATTAACTTTGATGTACAATGAAACCTACCTAAAGTGACACACAAAAACCTCAAAAATGTTACCTTTAAATAAAAGGAAAACAAAGATTGTAATGAAAACAAAGGGGCAACTTTATTGTCTTCACTTAGCTGCAGGGTCATGTCCCTCCAGTTGAGGAAAATTTGTTATTTGATAGATAAAAATCACTCAGATTCAATCTGAACTGTCTGTGTCTGAGAAGGAAGGGCAACAGCTTGACAAGATAAATGCTAAGTCTGTTGTGTTAGTTTTGAGTAATATTTTTCACTAAAGAGATGAAGTGCACAGGGAAGTTTATGCCACATGCTGTGCTCTGGACCCATGTCCTAAATCCACTATGTGCCTAAGTTTCCACTGATAGGCATTTTAAAAGCAGCCAAATTGCTGCTGATGCCCCACAGCTAAACAAGCAGCTCAGAGCCATAGCTCAAGCTGAAACTCAGAAGTCTCCTAGGCAGATTTTTTAAACTAGGCAGGAGAACCCCTATCTTGCTAGCAGGGCCCAGTTCTGGAGGTATGCTCTGAGCATGCTTAAGACCTGATATCTCTCAGACTCCACAGCAGGAGGCTGGACGAAGACCGACTCTGTGAAAAAAATTAGTGGGTGCTTAGCACTCACCCACAGCCAAGCTCTCCCCAGCACCTCTTGCCTGCTGGCAGCCCACTGATTAACTCCTCTACCTCCCAAGGCCTCCCACCTGCTGTGGAGATAGGGCATACTCGGGGGAGGAGGCAGGGCAGGAAGAGGCAGGGTAGAGGTGGGGGCTTGGGAGAAGGGGTGGGGTGGGGGAGGGGCCTTGGGTGGAGGGAGGGGTAGAGAGGGAGTTGGCACCTAGGCACAGCATCCACACAAAAAGACAACCAGGGACACAGGGAAATGTAGGTCAAGCACAGTAGAGGTATTTAGTGTGCAAGTGAATGATGGTTTTGGCTGCTCAAGCATGGGCTGACCTGGCTTAGTTGCCAAACTCCAGGAGAGTATTCACAGCTAAGGATACCAAGTGGAGGGAGGTGCCATTTCCAGCCCATCAGTCAGGTTCACCTGGGCATTTCACTCTGGGCTAGCTCAGCTGGCCAGCTTCTGAAAATCCCTTTCTTAGGTGCTTAACTATCCTCATGCTCTATAGGGACGCTAGAAGGCACAGAGCTGCCTAACTTCAGGCTTAAAGCATTGGGCCAGCCAGGGGTTAGATATTGCTCCACTCAGTCAGCAATACCTAAATGTCTTTAAAAAACCTGGCCAGAGGAATTGTAAAACTCCATCACATATCCATATTATGCTGCTTCTGCCACTGAGATGCAACAGAGTATCCTAGACACTGGAGCATGTGACTACTGCATCTGTGTCTGTAGACATTCCCCCAATACTTCTGCAGCATTCCTCAAACTTCTTCTCCAGGAGGAGCTGGTACAGTGCTCAGCTGTGATAAATGCAGGAGTTCCAGTATCCTTCTGCATGCCCACTGCAGAATTACTTTCTCTCTGTGCTAAAGACTCACACTAGCTCCACTGCACTGGGAGCTTTTTGCAGCTCTCTGGTGCTAGGTGAATGTCTCCCATAATGAATAGTTTATGTCTCTGCACAATTGATGCATGGATTGCAACACTTCCCTAGTCAGGCTGTGGGGGAGACTTGAACTGCTCCTGTGATGCTTGGGAATGTACAGCATTACAGCAGCAGGGATCTTTGACCATTCCTACTCCTGTAGCGTAGCTTGTATTATCCTCCGTAGGCAACAAGGCCAGGTTAGAAAACAATTCTAAACGTGTCTTTTTCAGCCACTCTTTTTCCATTCAATAAACAGTTTGCCTGTTTCCAGTTTTTATGCATCACCATAGTTGTTCTTGTTGTTCATGTTATATTGAGAGTATTTTATAAAAGGAAATGTTTCACTTCCCTACAGAAATGGAATAGGGTTGTCAGGTTTATCTGGGAAACTTCAGCAAATTTAGCAGAGGAAGAGTATTTGTTAAGATTTAGGAAGATCATGTACTTGAAGGATGAAGTGGCAGCAGTTAATGAAAGTTAATTCTCCCTGCCTATGCCAACAAAATTGATTCAGGTGCAATATACCAGCACTCATCCTTGTTGCAGGAAAACAGCTTTACAGACTGGAATATTCCCACAACCAGAAAGGGCCAGATTCTCAGTTGGTGTGCACTGGCCGAGCTCCAACTTTGACTTCAATAGAGTTAAGCCGATTTATACCTGCTGAGTATTGGCCCCAAGTCTTCAGCCTTACCTCTTGAACAAAAACTGTGCCGGAAAGGGCAGAATCTGTGGACAGTTTTAGGATGTTCTGTAAGATTGGAAATAAAATGTCTCACTGAGACATAGAAATTGTCATCTTAAATAAAATTACTGGTGCTTCAGTTCTTGCTTAGAACAACAACAAGGTGGAAAACTGCTCTTATTTTCACTGTTATTACGCTGTGCGCCAAGTACTGTTGTATTTGAAGTTAATGGCATGTGGGTACAAACAAGAGCAGAATTTGACCCTAGAAGAATAGTTTAGATTAACATGTTTATGATTTTGTAGTAATTGTGTAGACTTGGTGGGCCAAATTCTGCTCTCAGATATTGGCGTTTAATTCTGAAGTGATTCCATTGGTTCCAGTGCAGTTATGCCAGATTTACACCAGTGTAAATGAGCAGATTTTAGCATAGCAAATCCAGTGCTTTGAAGTCTTACATTGTAAAAATGTGGGGACCTGGGAATAGAGAGCCTTTCACATCTATGCCAATACTGCAACTTGGATTCTTAATGGCCAAAAGTTGATGATGTCTGGTACTTAATCCTGAAATTATTTTTCAAGAAAAACTTAGTGACTTTATGATTTTGATTGAGCAAGCTGGCTGTTTGGTTATCTATATCAAACAACATAGTGCTCACAGTCCACTTCCTAGTGATCATTTAACTTTATAAAAATATCCATGTTGTTACATGTTACTATTTTACAATATGGTAAAAATTGCAGTATCCTTAGTGTAACTAGCCTGTATTTTATTAGTGGTATAGTGGGTCTTTTAAGTCAATTTTCTTTTTTAAATTACATTATTTTCTGTGACAAGGTAGAAAGAACAAATTGTATCTATTCCTGTTGCATTTGCTCAGTGTTATAGCACACCGCCCACACACTGGGCAATGAACAATGGACACTCAATTTAAACACAAAAGGGCAATTACTTTTCAAACAGGGAACATTTTTATTACAATCACATCCTAACATGCCACAATAGATAGAAAAACTTTGTTTCCAGCTTAAACAAGTGAGGCAACTAGCTGTGTGGGTGTCTCTGAGATATCTCTATTCATAAACTGCTCCTGGGTATCTCAACTTTCTATTACTGATGTACTTTTAGTGTACATCAAGGGGAAAACAACATTTTTTACTCAAGAGCCATAGCATGAATTGCATATACGAGGCCTGATATTATTCACTTACCTCTGTTAGCTTTCTCCCATCTAACTTCCTTGCCGCCATCACCACCACCTATTCAATATAAAAGTCATAGGGATTACATTTTTTTCAGTTATGTGGTCCCAGATGTGCACCGTTGAGGTTCAGTGCATGAGTGTGATAGTACTAAAAAGAAAGGCCTCAAATACCATCAGAAGGTTTTTAAAGAACTGTCTGAGGAGCTCACTGGACTGTTAATGCTGATTTTCAATAGGTCTTAGAACACTGGGGAAGTTCCAGAAGACTGGAAGAAAACTAATGTTGTGCAATTATTTTAAAAGAGATGACCCTGGTAATTATAGGTATATCAGGTTGATATCAGTCCTTGGCATGATAATGGAGCGGCTGATATGGGACTTGATTAAGAAAGAATTAAGAAAGGGTAATATAATTAATATCAATCAATATGGCTTTCTGGAAAATAGACCTCTCAAATTAACTTGTAATCTCATCCAAAAAAAATCAAGTTTGAGTGACGAAGAGAATAGTGTTAATGTAACAGACAATTGTAAGGCACTTAATTTGGTATTGCATGACATTTTGATTAAAGAACTAGAAAAATATAGTTAATACAACACAAGTTAAATGGATTAAAAGATGGCTAATTGACAAGTCTCAAAATGTACCTTCTTACCTTCATACCTTCTTCATACCTTCGTATCTTCATACCTTCTTCCTACCTTCTTCCTTCCTTCCTACCTTCTTAGCAGTGACAGTTATTAGCCACTGGAACAATTTACCAAAGGTTCCAATGGAGTCTCTGTCACTGAAAATTTTTACATCAAGTTCAGATGTTTTTCTAAGATGTGCTCTAGGAATTATTTTGAGGAAGTTCTATGGCCTGTGTTATGCAGGAGATCTGACTAGATCACAATGGCTCCTTTTGGCCTTGGAATCTACGAAAATAGAATGTGGTTGTGGACAATAAATGGTGGGATTTTCAGAAGTGTCTGGGGCCAGGTTTTCAAATGTAATCTAGGGTCTAAAGATGCAGATAGGAACCTACTGTGACTTACAAAAATCTCTGTTTTTGTAAATCCCACTAGATGCCTATCTGCATTTTTAGGCTTCTGAATACCTTTGTAAATCTGGCCGTAAGTAACTGAGAGGCAAAAATCCTACTGAAATTAAATTGGATCTGTGCCTTTAGGAACCACCTCAGGTTCCACAGTCAGTGTCACAGAGCATAGCTACGTAGTGTGGCCTCATGGCTAGAGCCCTAGACTGGCATTCAGGAGAGCTGGCTTCTATTCCCAGCTCTGCCGTTGGCCTGCTGGGTGACTTTGAGCCACTCACTTCATGTTTGTGCTTCAGTGTCTCCTGTCTGCAAAATGAGGATTCGGACACATACCTTAGTTTGAAATCTACTGATGAAAAGTGCTATCTAGGAGATATTATTATTTAGTGATAAATTCCTTTTTATGGGTATCTACAACTTCGGCCCACGATCTATGCAAGTTTGAGCAATACTCCAAAAAGAGATGAATATTGTCAGCTACCCAGAATATTTTTCAGAAGGGTAAATGATGGTTTCCACTCTCATCCAAATGAGTATGCAAAACAGAGGTGCTGCTGCTGCCGCTGCCGCCAAGAAGCCTTACTTATCTTTAAAATGCCCTTCAGAAAATTGCTCTTCATGCACGTCTGCTAGAATCATTTAGAAAAATAAAGGCACCCTTGAGTAGCTTTGAATTGTGTAAAGCACACGAAACATTCTATCCTTTTATTGCTGCATGCTTAACTCATTAGGACACATTTGTGAGCGTTGCCATTTAGTTTTGGTACTCGGGTCAGATATTATAATTAGAGAAACTAATTGATGTTCTCAGGAAGATCAATGAACATAAGAGGTTTGTTGATTGCACATGACTTGTTTTAGACTCAGCCAGAGAGACAGCAAACCAGGAAGTCAAGCTGTGTGAATTACATGATGGATAGACACATTGGACAGAGGGCATATGACAAGAGTAGCCAAACCGTGGCTCATGAGTTTACAGTTAAAGAGTGACTCATGGAGCTCCCCACCAAGCCTCCCCCATTCTCCACTTACTAGACTGGGGTGGGGAGCTCAGGGCTTCTGCCCTGTGGCAGGGTGGGGCTAGAGGCTTCTGTCAGAGATGAATGGTTCCTGCTGAGAGTGGAGGAGTGCATAATTTAAAGGTGTCTCACCCCCCGCCCAGCTTACCCTCAGTGGCCCCTCCGTGCAGCTCCCAGCTGTTTGCCTTTGCCTCTCCTGATGGCCTCATCTCCCAGCTTGCCGGCCCCAGCAGCTGCCATGCAGGGAAGGGAGCTGGTGGCACTACGTGACCAAGCTGGGCCAGCAAACCCTGTCAAAACTCTCAGGAGGCAGCATGTGACTCGACATGCCCTCCCATGCATCACCTCTGCCCGGAGCAGAGGGGTCTCAGGGCTTAAGCCCCGCAAGGTTTGAAGGTTTGACACTTCAGCAGGCATGGGGCTGAAGTCCAGAGCCCAGGAAAGTGCTTCCCATGGGGCTGAAGCCCTGAAACCCCCTCCCCACAGTGCTGAAGCCCTGAGCCCCTGCTCTCAAACTTCTGAAGATTGTCAATGTGACTTTGCATCCCAAAGGTCCCTAGGGGAAATTCTAGCTAAGTCAGCCAGAATTGCTGTAAAAGCATGCAGCTGGTGATTGCATTCAGTTCTGCTATTTAAAACATGGCTGCTAATGCAGAATCTGAGTGTTAATCAGCTAAAAAAAAAGAGTCAATGTTTCTCACAGCAGCAGCAAAAGAATGTTAAATCCTGGGCTATTCTTAGCAAGGTGATGGAGCACTACTTGTTAAAACAGTGCCAGAGAGATATAAGACCTCTGTCTGCAAAACTGCTGATGAGGTTTGAGCAGATAAAGTGAAAGATGGACAAAATGGGCTGTGGAGGGTGAAGAAGATGATTTCAGCACTATACTGGATGACAGTGAACAAGGGAAGGACATGTTTTTAAGCCAGTTTTATATTTGATTTCTATTTCTGCAACTAGGTCATGATTACACACTGGTAGCAACATATTTGCACACAAGATCCTGGCCTTTTTGCCTGCTATGGAATTCATACACTCTGGGCACATGTGAACTAAAGCTGCTGTTAAAAGATAAGATTGAAATACAAATTCTGTAATTATGCCAGGAAAAAAAAATGCCTATACTGGGCTCGAAAACAGGTCAAGCTCTAGGTTTATATAGAAACTATACTCATTAGAGGGACAAGGGGACTCGTGTATTGAGGAGCAGTTTCAGGATGTATATAAGGTCCTAAGACTACTGCCAACAGAATATCAAAGTGAATTGTCAGAGTCTAATTGTCCTAAAAACATTCCTTTAGCTCTAAGAGAAAAGCTCAGATGATGAACTAGATAGATTAGTGGCACTAAAGATAATCAAGAAAGTGGAGGTGCCAACAGAGTATTCATTAGTAATTGTGGAAAAGAAAGATGGAACCCTCAGGTTATTCATAGACTTGAAAGAACTAAACAAATGTCAAAAGAGCACATTTTCCCATGTCCACTAGGGAAGAAATTTTTGGAGAAATGTCTGGTGCTAAATATTTCTCCACACTGGATGCATTAGCAGAATTTTGGCAAATCCCCTTAGATAAGAGTAGCACAAGTTTATGTAATTTTAATACACTATATGATAGATATTGCTTTTCCAGACTGCCATTCAAGTTAAGATCTGCATCGGAGGTATTTCATAGGATAGTGCAACACTGTAGACGGACGGCGCTGGGGCTCGTCCCTCTGAGGCACCACACCTCCTCGCCTTCTTTGCTCAGCCGGGTTGGGGAATACCTGGCTGGAGCTCAAGTGCTCAGAACGGTCTGAGCAGCAACAGTTCAGTGCACCCAGGCCCTGAGGCCGGACGGGGCAACAAACAAACAAGTGTCAGGGTTGGGACCCTGAAGCAGGGGCTGAACAGCAGCAGTTTGGTAGGCCCAGGCCCTGAGGCAGGGCGGGGCACCAAACACACACAGCAAAGTCAGGGCTCAGACCCTTAGACAGGGGCTGAGCATCAACAGTTCAGTAGCAGTGGTGTCTGGCTGAGGGGGAGACTGCCACCCACAGGTAAGGGTGGCAAGGGGGACGCAGGCCCACCCACTCCACTACGTCCCAGCCCGGGGCCCTACCAGTGGTAACCGATCCACTGCAGTCAGTGGGGATCCTGACCGCAACACACTGACATTGGTTCTGGGTCATTCCCCAGGCCACTTCTAACTCCCCCTCAAAGGGTACCTGGTTGGAAGCCGTGTCCTCCATGGGCTCCTCAGAATCACTGTCGGGGGGACAGAGGCGGCAGCTCCTCGGGGTATCCAGCAGGCAGTAAGCATGGCCCTTCTTCCGGGTAGCTGGCTTGGGGTAAGCTGGGTGGCTCCTCAGGGTAGTGGGCATGGGGCAAGCTCGGCCAGTCCTCCTCTGGGTAACTGGCTTGGGGTAAGCCGGGCGGCTCCTCTGGGTAGCGGGCGCAGGGTAAGCTCTGTCAGTTCTCGGGCTCAGGCTGGGCCACAGAGGCTTCCCGGTTAGGAGCTCCTGCAATCGCATCAGGCTGCTCCGGTGGCTGCCTCCTAAGTGAGCTCTGGGCCTCGGCTTTTGTACTTCTGGGTCGGCGCCGCGACCTCTGGGGGGCAGGTGCAGGACTCTCTAGCTCCGCCCTCTGTGGTGTCTGGAGAGGCTCGTCCCTCTGCGGGGCGATGGGGCACCACACTGCCTCGCTACAAACTCATAGTTGAAGGTATAGAAGGAGCTAAGATATTTTGATAACATTCTAATATGAAGAAGAACAATAGAATAATATGACTACAGGTTATAGAAAACATTGAAAAGGGATAGAGCTAAGATTAAAATTTTAAAAAAAGCAGAAATGAAAATTTTCAATCCAAAATATCACATATCTGGGAGAACAACTTACAGAACAAAGAGTACAAATAAATCCCAACAGACTTAAGACAATTACAAACACATCACCTCCCAGCAGTCAGAGGAGGATTGTAAAGATTCTTAGGAATAGTCATCTTTGTGGGAAAGTTTGTACTTAATTTGACTACTAAAACCAGCAATTTGGCACAAAGATTATCAATGGACATGGGATGCCAATCTACACAAGGAATTTGAAAACCTGAGACAGGTAAGTAAGTGGGCTCTTGTCCTTAGTCTGCCTCTTGCAGTCATAAAATCTCAGGTGCCCACAAATGCTTCAAAGAAAGGCATAGGGGCAACTTCACTACAAATGTATTATAAACACTGGAAACCAGTGGCATAAGCTTGCAGGGTACTCATTAAAACTGAGTGTCAATATGCACAAAATGAGTAGGAGGCTTAGCTTTGGTGCATGGTTGCAAGAAATTTCACGTATTTGCCTATGGGCAACCAGTTATTGCTGAAACAGACCATAAGCCTTTAATATCCATCGCAATAGAGAGAGTTTTTTTCAATTGCAGTTATATGGATTTGCAAATAGAATATAAACCAGGAAGGGGTTTAGAGGTTGCAGACACTCTAGCTATAGCTTTTCATAATACGGTAGCAGAAAATTATTCAAAAGCTGATATAGTGCCAGTGAACCTTATAAAGAAAAACTACTCAGTTTCTGACAAAATATGGACTGCATTTGCAGGAGCCACAGCACAAGATGAGACCTTGCAAAGAGTGATCAAACTTATAACTGTCAGTTGGCCTGGACACCAATATATACCTAATCCATATTTTCATTGTAAAGAACTTTCTGTGATTGATGGCATTTTGCTTAGCAGAAAAAGATCAATTGTTCCCAATGTGTTACAGCTTATTGTGCTTATTAGAATTCATGAAAGACATTTAGGAATTGAAAAATATCAAATAAGGGTCAGAGACAGGTTATATTGACCTCAATTAACAAGGATATGGGGGGAAAAAAGTAGTTACAAAATGTAAAAGATGGCAAAAATTCCAGCCTAAGTCTGCAAAAGAACCTATGCTAGTACATCAGGAAGTTTTAGAAGCCTGACATGAAGTTGATATTGATTTATTCTATTATGCTGGCAAAGATCATGTTTTGATTTTAGACTACTACTCACACTTTCCAGAGATTGCTTTAATGGAAAATATCATAGCAAAGCATGTAATAGCGTGCATTAAATCAATATCTACTAGACATGGTATTCAGGCAGTGGTAATGTCAGACAACAGTCCACAATTTGCATATTTGCACATTCAAAAAATATGCCATAGACTAGTAGTTTGAGCAGATTACAGTGAGTCAAATGGTCTAGTAGAGAATAGTGTAAAAGTAATAAGAAGGCTACTGAAGAATGCAAAAGAATCTAAGCCAGAATCTTACTTGCCATTGATAGGGGGAGCTGTGAGCAGTTCTGGTGCGGCTTCATCACTCTGAGTTACTGAGCTGAATCTATAAGGTGAGCCCACAGGAACAACCACTCGAGTATACCAGCTGAATGAAGCATCCACTAAAAAGTAGTTTTAAAGAGACAGAAAATTATACAATAGCAATAAAAGCCATACAACAAGTAATCATGTTACTAATAAATGAGCATTTAATGAATGGTGATTTGCATTTCATTACACTGAATTGGAAATGTGGTACAGTAATAAGATAATACATTTTTATATGATTTCTGTTACAGTTTGTATGAATTTTAAGCATACTTGAATGTGTATTGATCTGTCGCTCCTGGTGCTGTTCCAATAGTAAAGTAAAAAATAACATAGCAAAGTATGGTTTTGGATCCAGTATTGCTCCTGAATTCCCAGGTGGCACTGGTGGATGAAAGCTCATTTTTAACTGCACCTGGTAAAGTAAAGTAATTACAGCTATTTCTCTGTTTGACCTAGACCTTGTCTTTGTGACCTCTAAACTGGATTATTGCAACATGTTCTTTGTGGAGCTGTCCTTGAAAAACACCTGGAAGTTACAGCTGCTATAGAATGCAGCTGCCCACTTTCTTGGAGGTGTGAGATGAAGGGACTATATTACACCAATCTCTGAAGACTGAACTAGCCTCTCATTGCTTTCAGAACAGAAGGCGTTCATGGTGATTGTTAAAGAACTACAATTATCTCTTTACAAATGTCATGGCCCATATTGGGAGAGACTGAGAGGTTCCTTGAG
>ML677339.1:5746541-5770154 GCA_007922305.1 Dermatemys mawii
AGGAAACAAAATACCTCAAGGAACCTCTCAGTCTCTCCCAATATGGGCCATGACATTTGTAGCCAGATGGGCTGCTTTTACTTGTTGAGGGACAGAACAATTTTAGAACCATCAACTCTGAAATTTGCTTCTCCTATTTTCTACCAACATCTAACACCTTATGCACAAATACACTTATGCACATAGTTTGATCGTGCAAGTAGTCTCATTAAGCCCAGTGGAAGCACTTATATGCTTAATATTATCCACATGTGTTTCCTGGATCAGGCCTCAAGTTAATTAACCTTCCAGCTGTAAAGGTGTGGCTTCTCTCAGTCTTTTGAGTGACTGGGTGATTAGGCTTTAGAAATTGTTGAGTGCTGCACAAGCCTTTTCATGTAGAAAATTTGGTTTGCTAATTAGGAGCCTGTACCTGCTCCTATTCTATTATACTATTTTCATAATATTATCCACTGCCAAATGCATGAATGCTTATATAAATTAAGAAATACTGGTAAAAGAGGGGTCCTAATGGATCAGATATTTACAATATCCTTATAGTTATGGTGAGCCTCTGTGTAAAACAACAGTGAAGTTCAGGTCTTATAGCAAAGTAAGCAAATTTAAATGGCCTCCAACTAGTATCAAACAGTCTTCCTTCTTTCTTTAATAATGCATATCTCAGGAAATGAAAGGAACGCAAACCAGTTCTTTGTGGGCTTCTTATAAAATGAGCTGCTTTATAATCTTGCTTGGTTACTATTTATTATAAATTCCGAAATCTGTATGTTAAAAAAAATGGCAACACACTCTATTCAGAAACTTCTTCTCACTTCACAGTAAAATGTAATGAATACAAAGCTCAGCAAGAAATACCTTATTTTATTTCTGTATTGTCACAAATTTGACCAAGGGTTAGGAACAAAGACAATATGTAGGTTTTGCCAAAATAGAAATCCAACTGCTGATCCTCTTACATATATACTGTGACAAAGCTCTGTCCTTGTCTCAGTGGGCCCTGTACTTCCTGGCAGGTTTTGCTAGCCTCACGTAGCCCTTCTTTCTCTAGAGGCAAGGCTCACAGCCTACTGAGTCATTTTCATCATAAGCCAGCAAGGGAGGTGAGGAGAAGCAACCCTCCCTCACACAGTCTCTGTTGTCTCTCAGTCCATGATTAATCAAGGAGGGAAGGGGGCAGCCCGGGCCCACACTCCACTCTGGGCTCCAAGCCAGAGTCCTTAATAATAGCAGCTATGGTCGCTGACTTTTTGGAAATAGGACAGGTACAATTCCCTGGGCCACTTCCACACAGCAAACCCCACTTCCTTAATATCTACTTCACTGTTACCTCAGGGCCTCCTTCCTTGCACTTGATATGGTTTGTGCTGCTTAGTCCCTCAAACAGCACAGGCTTCCTCCTACAACTCCTGACAGAAGCACCCTACTGATTACCTGGGAGACTTAACTAGTTTTAGCCAGCTCCTCCTGATTGGCTTCAGGTGTCCCAATCAACCTAGCTATCTTCCCTGCCTTCTGAAAAGATCTTAATTGGCCCCATGTGTCTTAATTGACCTGGAGCAGCTGCCATTTGTTTATCCTGGTAACAAGGATTTGTTTAGCCTGGGGCTAATATATCTGTGTCCCACTGCTTTTCTATAGCCACCTGGCCTTGCCCCGTGACAATACCTAAAGGGTTCTATTGTGATTTTTAGCCATCACACTGTGAAAGCTTCAGCATCCCAGCAAGGACACTAAGACACATTGGGCTACAGGAGGTATAGTTTCCATAAGGGAAATATTCCCACTGCCACATCTCTTCAGGGGTGTTGTGTGTCTGCCCAGCTCTGCAGGCCACTGTAGTGGGGACTAAGCCATGACTCTGTCTCCTCCTCATCACCTTTGTGGTATCTAATGTCCCAGAGGGCAGTCTCTACACTCAAGAGTGGATGATAGCCCTAATCCTGCATCCACTGAACTCAATAGCAAAGCTCCCGTAACCCTCAATGGTGCAGAATCAGGCCTTGTGATTGGGGCCAGCTCATGTGGGAGATTAGTGATAAAAATGCTCCTTATGCCTGCCCATTTCCTCAAGGGTCATACATGATCCACCCCCAAATTTGGAGGTTTTTGTTCTGACCAGCAGAGTCAATGAAACAGTTAACCAACAAGTTCCCCAATTACTAGTCTTCATCAATTCATACCAGTCACAACTGCAACACAAATGTCATATTACAGGTCTGGGCAAGTAGCCCAGGTTGTATGAAGTAACAGAATTTTGTCGTCCTGATTGAAAGCCCACTGAAATCAAAGGGAGTCTTTCCATTTACTTCAATGAAATTTGGCTCAGGAGGAGAAAATTCTAAGTTATTTTGAATTTGATCCTTTAAGGCCTCTGATCTACTAACTCCCACTAATTTCCATGGGAATTGCACGCATGGTCAGTTTTCAGGAGTAGCCACTTTGTTTTGAAAATGTACCAGTTGGAAACATGCCATGTGCAAGTCTACTTATTTAGGGCCAGGTTCTGACAGTCCTGTTCATGTTGAGTGGTACTTTCTTTCATGAGCACACACTCTGACTTCAATGGGACTATTTGCAGAATAAGATACTATTTAATGAAAGGGAGTTAGAATTGGTTGCTGCATGGTTGGTGAATTAAAGAGCTTGTACATTTATCAGTAATAGTTTTTAAAAGTTTATCAATGAAGTGTTAATATGTCATTTCTCGGACAAAGATGATGTCTTCTATCTCTTCCAAAGAGACATTGGCATTTCAGCAAGTACCTGGTTGTCATTCAGGTTGCTATACTGCATATAAGACACACTAGATAAAATCTATCCTTGGATTCCAGTCAATAGTTATTCTGGAGTAAATGCAAATGCAAATGAGAACTGAATCTAGCTCCCCTGAGTTACACCTAAGATGAATTTGGTCCATCATTCTATGGCATCTTTTTACCTTTTTTCAAGGGCCTTGTTATATTGGTTGATATGCACTGTGACAAAGCTCCAAGTTTGTACTTGTGGGTCCTGTGCTTCCTGGCAGATTTAGGGGCCTCAGAAACTCATGTAGGACCCAGAGTGACCTCCCTTTCTCAGTATAATTGGCAAGAGTCACCGCCTAGTGAGTTACCTTCATCACAGGCCAGTATGGAAGATGGAAAAAGCAGGGAGCCCGGGCCCACCCTCTACTCTAGGCTGCAGCCCAGGGACCCTGATAGTATCAGCTAAGATGGCTGACCTTTTAGGCACAAAACACAATACAATTCCCTGGGCTACTTCCCCACAGCAGTCCCCGCTTCTTCAAACTCCACTTCACCCTTACCTCAGGACCTCCTTCCTTCTGTATGATATGTTGTCCACCACTCAGTCTCACCAGCAGCACAACTTCCTCTCACAGGTCCTGACACCCACAGCCACCTGACTAACTGGGAGGTTTTTATCTGGTTTCAGCCAGTCCCTGATTGGCTTCAGGTGTCCCAATCAGGCTAGCTGTTTCTACTCCTTTCTAGAAGGTTCTTAATTGGCTCCAGGTGTCTTGATTGGCCTGGAATAGCCTTTGTTTGGCTATCCAGGGAACAGGGACCTGCACATCCTGAGACTAATATACCTGCCTTCCAGCACTCTCCTATATCCTTCTGGTTTGACTCCGTCACAGCACCCACATATGAATTTGTAGTCAGACCTGTTTAATACCTCTGCTGTAGTGTAATGTATTTCAATAATAAGCAATCCACTCTTCTAATACATTTTAATATATTATAATGCAGTCTGACTGTAGTTAAAAGTAATTCATTTTGAAAAATGACATTTTTTAAAGTAGAAGTAGTAGTGGCTTAATATTCCACACTTATGTAGGGCTTTACATGGTCAAACATGTAAACAATAAAAAGAATGTACAAACTTCTCACCTGATTGACAAAATGTGGGACATTGCCTAAGAGTATCCCTCAACTCCTGCTCACTTAAGAAAAAGTTGAGATAACTCAGCATTTTGCAGGATCAGACTAAACAATCCTGTAAAGCAGAACCATATTATCCATGTTTTACAGATGGAAAAACTGATATAATGCAAGGATTAGAAGCCAACTTCTACTCGGGTCATGCACCAACCCCATCTACAGTTCTTCGGCTCACACGGGCATTTGCACATTGCTGATTTCTTACTCACACCTAGTCTTCCACCCTCCTAAAAATAGATTTCAGTCAGTAGGTGCAGCTACATTTAAAAAAACATCCCAGGGCTGAGTTTCTCCTAATACACTCTGTGCAGTCACTTGCACCAACACAATACATGATTTGATAGCATTTTATGGCCACTTTGCTCTCACCATGTACTTGCATAAATGACTGCACCAGGTGCAGGTCTGCAGAGAATCTTCCTTCACTACAGACCAGCAGCAGAGACAGCCTGCTATCATGGGTAAGGACTCTTCCTTCTAGCCTCCTGCACGTCCTATAGAGAAGATTGAAATACATCTGAAGAAAACACTAGTAAATGTTTCTGGAAAGTCAATCTCTGTAGTTATTTCTTAGCATCCTAAACCTATTACGCTCTTGGGCCAGCTCCTCAGCTTTGGTTCAAGCTTCACTCAGACCAGAGCAAGGGGAGAGGCGGTAGCATTAAGCCATCTTTACACTCCTCTCTTCAGTTCTTGTGCATCAGGTCTATGGTATAAAGTAAGGCAGCTTCAGGACTGTTCTACAGTAGATGGCTACCCAAAGCCCCCAAAGATCTTTCCAACAGCTATTGACCACTGGAGTGCAGAGTTGGCCCAGAGATGCCTTATTTTCTTCACACATGCTCCTTACAACAATGGTCAAGGGGGGCGGTGTAAGAGAAGCTATGGCAGCCCTGTGCTACCAGAGACCAGATTTAATAGGGTTTCAGCAGCTTCAGTTCACCATATCAGCAGAAGGCAGCTGCAGCATGGCTAATAATCTGCTTAATAATGATTTTACTTTCGAGATTTAGAGTACTAAGCTCTAAGTGGCTTTTGTTTTCCACAGATGACAGCAAGTGCAAATACAAAAGGAAAGAAAAAAAGATGCATTACAAATGGCAGCTACTGATTTCTTGCACATGGGCCAGTCCCAAAACTGGCAAGCCACAAAGGGGCCATAAACTCCCAACATCTGCTTAGGGCCTGGGCCAAAGGCAGATTAGCCAGACCAGAGAATCAGGGTTACAGTCTTCCTACTTGTCTGTGGAGGGTCTAAAGCTCTGTGTGAGCTATACAGATACATAATAAAGTAAAACAGCAATAGTAATAATGAACAATATACACACTCCCCAACATCCGATACTGGATATCAGCAGGAATGAAGTGGGGAGAAAATGAAGCCTGCATTTCTATTGACTTCAATGGGATTTAAATCAGGCCTCAGTTTAGAATTGCTTGGTGTATTTACTAGTGCTCCAAACACCAGTGGCAACTCCTGAGGAATTGGGCTCGCAGCATAGAGGTGGTAAGGGCAGTGTAGCTTTCTGCACCCTTTTCTTCACCCTTATGCACTTACCCAAGACAAAACTGAATGTAAAATTTGATATCTGATGCCTCTTCTATGTGGGAATTTTGTCCTGCCTTACTAGGTTGACAAAGGATTTAATGGGCATTTTCAATCTCTAACTACTGTGATTCCAAGAGACAGCTGGAGATACGCTCGTTTTTACATAGCGTACACGTAACATGGATTCAGTGTTGACCAAGAAGCTCTCTCTTTTATCAGGACCTTCCATGTGTGACTCTCTAAATGTGTGTACAGGCTTTAGACAAGCCCACATTTTCCTAAGCAGGTCACTTGTTTCCTGAGTTCCCTCTCGACTCAGGACTACAATGTTTATGCTTTCAGCAGCACAGTGATCACACAGATTGCATAAGACTTTCCTCTGTGTCTGAGGCTTTTAATAGTAAGATTCTCCCAGGGCTTTGTGCCTCTGCCTCCTAAAGCCTCCCTGTCAATTGGAAATGAATGAGATGTACACGTACATATTTTAAAATTTCACAGCAATATTGATTGGTGCCTTTTGGGGTATTCTTTAAAATGAACAACAGAACTAGGTCAGTGTTATATGAAGCATGAATTAAAAAACTCCCCACAGTTCACTAGAGTGAAGAAGGCAGCTGTTCCCTTCACCATCCCTGTAGTCTTGGTAAATGAAAGAAAGGCTTTAGGATAGGCATTAAGGAGCAAATCCAGCCACTGTGACCACACAGGCTCTTTGCAGCTGTTCAGGCCTGGTCTACCCTGTCCACACAAAGGGCATGTGGAGCCAGCCTGCATCACAAGCAAGAGGGAGAATTCCTACCCTCCATCCTGACTACCAGCTTGTATGCTGCTGACCAAGATTTAGGTCTGTGACGTTTGCTGTAGGACATTATACTAATGAAGTATTTTTAATTATTATGTGGTGATGTGTGCCTGAGATTCTGAATGTTCTTTACAAACATTGAGCAAGTTCTGCCCTCCTAGACACAACCTTCCCCCCATCCCCGAACTCAGTGGGACTGCACAAGTACTAAGGAGAGCAGAATTTGCCCCATTATGCTCTTTACTCCTCTGCAAGGAACCAACAGATAGATGTAATCATGTAGTATGCAGGTCCTCCTCCTGGGTCTAGCCAACTCCCTTTCCCTCTGCGGCATAACTGCAGATTTCCTCCCGCAGCCTCTTCTTTTTCTTTTCCTGTCATGTGATGGCACAGCAGCCTCAGCATGTGATGCTGTGACCACCACCTACTGTATTTTTTGCATATGTAAAAATTTACATCCTCTCATGGAGTCCTGGATCCTTAAAAAAAGCAAAGTAATGCTTTATAAATGCTACCCCACTTTCCTAGTACTCTCATCAATACTTTCAGGCTATACTCTTTCACTGTAAGGCATCTCTATTTCCCAAAAAGAATCTTGCTCCCTGCATTGCCACAGGAGCTGCTCAACTGTTTCTTGGACTTTTCATGAGTCATACAACCTGTCTTTGTGCTTATTTAGTAAATATAAATAACTGTTCAGGTCACATTGACTTATTAACACTCTAAATATAGTTACTTCACTTCTTTTCTCACATCTATTAAGTATACCATTATTCTCCAGTTTAGGATGTAATTCATAGAACCTTGGTCCAAAGTTCTTGCCATTTCTTAAGTTTACTTAGAAGGATTTCTATATCAGCACCCTCAATTTTTAAGGCATTGTTTGCCTCTGCCATTTCATTGCCCAGTATCCTGACATGCACCGAAATCCACACTATTACTAAATGTACAGTACTAAATGTAAGTACTAAATGTACTAAATGTAAGTACTAAGTAAATGTAATGTAAATGTACATTATGTACAAATGTAAATGTAAGTACTAAATGTACTAAATGTAAGTACTAAATGTACTTATCTCCACAGATAAGAACAGTATTTTATTAGGTATAATAGTAATCAGAAAGGGATCCTCAGAAAACCAGAATGACTTCATCAATGAAGAGTCAGATAGGATATCAGTCACAGTTGGACGTACCTTATCCAGGTCAGTGCCAATGGTAAGCCCATCAATTCAGCCACCATAAAGACCACAAAATTAGGCCTACTTATGTCATCACCTCTAGAGCTGTCAGTGTAGTTTTGACAATGCTGACCCCATTTGCCATACATAAACTCATAAATCTTAATCATATTTGACAGTCCTGCTCTTCCCTCTGTTTAATCGCATAATTTGAAATCCACAACTAGAGAGACAACTGTCTAGCTGTAGTTTGATTTCCTATTACTAAAGATTTTAATTTCTTTCAGTCCTTCAATTTCACCCAAATATTTTACCCACCTGTTGACTCTGTTAGCATGCGGGAGTTCGCGGCACCCACTTACTTCTTGTTTATTTAATTCCCAACAGTCTTTGTATATTCATTTAGGCCTCTTATCTTCACTGTTTTTATTAACCATAGCTCAAAAGGTTAAATCTAACATTTTCATCCTTAAATTTATAGCCATTTCTCCAGTTGCTACCTGCAGCACACAAAATGGTGTCATAATACTCATTCCACATGTAATTGTCAGAGGTTGGGCTTGGAATGGCTGATTTTTAAGTGTCGATTTAGAAGCTGAATTAAAGGCTTGGCATTCATAATTTATAGCTGGTCTTATTAATGTCCTATAAAGCATCAGCAACATGTTCTTATGTGCATTCCAATTCTTCCTGCAATACTTTTAAGCAGATACGTTACATTTAGTCTTGATATCTATATGACCTTCCAAGGCAGTTTATCATCAAACACAATTCCTAAGAATGTAAAATGAACTACCTGCCTTTTTTCTGTATAAAGGTATAGGTTGCTTTCTTTCCCAATCTTCCTTTTTGTGAAGATAATTCCCTTTGTTTTAGCCAGTGAGAATTTCAATCCCTGAGTATTTTCCCACTCTGAATTCCTCCTGAGTGCCTCACTGGCCTGTCATCTGCCAATACGGTAATACCTGTTCCTGCTCGTATGTTCTCTGGAGCACTACGAATCATGTTAAACAGGACTGGGCTGATAACACTCCCTCATGGAGTACCATTGGTAAGTTTATAAATATTCAACAAAATTGACGCCACCCTGTCTTCTATGGTTCACTTCAGAAGTCTCTTACACACCAGAACATTCTTCCTCTTATTCCAGTTGCAGCTAGTCTGTACAGCAAGCCTTCCCTCCTCACCATGACATATATGCTTCCTCATCATCCAGAAAGATAGCTATCATAAACTCTCTGTTCCCCGTGGCAGTTTGTATTTCTGTTTCTACTCTTACAGTATGATCAACTGTGCATCTTCCTTTCCTGAAATCATTTTGTACACACTTTATAATTTCACTTTTCCTACTATGCTACTTATCTCTCATTTATCATTTTTTTTCATAATTTTGCCCACACATTGTGTGAGGGTAATAGGCCTATATGCATCAGAAGTCTTGCACATTCTGTGGGTTGTATGCTTTTCCCTATACATTATTATATAATTTTATTAAAATGCTGGTAGGTGCTTAAGTACTGCATTACATATGCTCTGTTTACCTGGGGCTGTATTTTTACTTTTGTCTATAGCTTTTCTGAGTTCTTGTGTGCTGAAATTTTCATACAGTACATCATCTTAAATTCTACCCAGCCTTATAAGCTCTCTGTTTTCTTCAGCAAACATACTTTTTTTGTTCACAAAACTCTTTAATTTGATTTGTGTCACTACTCTGCTTTTGGAACTCTTGCTAAAAATGTCTGCTTTTCCCAGATTAGAGTTTTCAACTTTATCATTTACTATAAGACCAGGTATATATTTGTTTTTACTCCATATGCCATTTCATTCTTTTAACTGGTTTATATATATCTGAAGTGTTGAAATCTTTGTTCACTTTCCTACAATACTTCCTCCAACTCTCCTTCTTTGCCTTTTTAATAGTTCTTTGTGTCACTGCTTTACATGTTTTATAGCTCATTAAGTACTTGCTATTCACTGTTCTTTTTGCTTGTTTGTATGCCTTATTCCTTTCTTTACTTGCTGCTTTACAATATTCATTCCATGAGGAAACTCGATTTCTGCATTTGTGGCAATTTGACATCTTGCTTTTAACTAGGTTGACTGCTGCTACAACTCCCTTTATTATATTATCATGAAATTCCTCTAAATTATCACTTATATGATTGGTACTTAGTTACTCAGCACACTTCCTCTTAAGTTTGCTTTTCTAAGGCTCCAGGTGTGAATTTCTTCAATGTTTTCAACATTACTTTGGCCGTGATATGTAATTGGCATAGAGAATGATCATTTCCCATTCCATTTTCTTTATAGATTTCCCAGCTCTATTTGCTTGCTATATTACTTGTCACAATTTTCAGATCTAAACATGAAAAGGTTCCATCCATTCACCTAATTAAAGCTAATAGGAACTCCACTACTGAGCATTGCCAGCTTATGCATATCAATGAACTGTTTGCCATTATAATCAATAATTATTTTCCTGCTTCCCTACAACTCATTATGGTTATTAAGGTCTCCACAAATAATACATTGTGCTTGGACATCCTTAACTAACTCTTCCAAGTCTGGATTGTTTAGTTTTTCACATGGGTTGGAAATAATATAGATTCATATAAAGGTACTATTATTCTGCAGAAGACTCTCAACAGTGTTGAACGCAACACTTGAATTTTCTACATCTATTTCAACATACCTGAGACCTTCTCTTTATAAATATACAGAGCCCTCCTCGTCTTGTTATTTCTCTATCATGTCTGATTATATCACATCCTGGAAGTCTAAACTATGTTTTTGCACTAATCATGTTTCTTGTACACGTATCATGTCAGGTTTGTCTTCCATTTCAAAACCAGTTTTCTTTAATTCTTGACCACGTCTTATTAAACTATGTGCAGTCTAGCAAAAAACTGTTAAAACCATGATGTTTAAACAACACTATTACTTTAATTTACAGTTGTGATGAATGTGGTCTACTGAGAGATTGCCTATATGCAAATACTTTTCCGATGCTTTCACTATAATTTTTATTTTTTCAATCTTCTTCCCTGTCTGTAAATTGCAATTAATCAGTTCTATCATAAATGCTGTAAATTTATTTTTGCTTATAAGCACTACATTTTCATCCATTCCCCTTATTGTATCTTTCCTGCCCTGAGCTACATATTGTTGTACCAGTAGCTTTTTCTGCTATCACTTCCTGGCTTTTATATTCCCTAGCCCAACTCCTTCTCCAGCTGGGCTTTATGTGCAATTAGTGCTTATCAATCCCTGGCTTCCTTCCATCAAAATTAATTGGCCCCTTATGGTCCACATTTATACACGCAGGGTTTATGAGGGGTGGACACCTTATCAGACATGGTATCCCTTTCAGTACAAAGATTAATGGCCCACGTATATACAGGCAAATCTAATAATTTCAAAAGGGACGTAGCCTGCATAAGGATTCCAGAACAAGAAACCATGCAAGTCAGTATAGGGACTTATCAATCATATCCAAAGGAAAAAAAAACATTTGGGTAGGGGAGAATCACACTCATTGACCAAGGGAATATTTTGGCTATGAAATACATTGAAAAGAATATGAATCTCAAAAGGACATTTTCTTAAAAGCAGATGACTTTGATTAGAAAAAAAATTGTCTGAAATGTAATTCAATAGTTCAATCTTCATTCACGGCTTGGAGATTTAATGTGCGAAAAACTCACAGAAAGTCATAGCTCATGATGGGTCTGCTCTTGCTCTTTCTCCCTTTGAAGTGAATGGCCAAATTCCCATTGATTTCAATGACAACAGGATCACAATTCAGATATGTAAGCTGGAAAATTATTTATTACAGACTGTGCCTGCATGCTGATAAAGAAACAGCCAAGCAGAATCTGGAGAACTACTAAATAAAATGAGGAATACTTGCGACACCTTAGAGACTTACAACTTTATTTCAGCATAAGCTTTCGTGGGCTATAGCCCACTTCATTGGATGCATAGAATGGAACACACAGAAGTAAGATGCATTTATATACACAGAAAAGTTGTAAATTCTAAGATGGGCCATTTGGATGGGCCATTATCAGCAGGAGAATTACTGAAACTTCTTTTCTGATTCAAACATACAGGACCAAATTCCACTCTCACACGGGGAGGGGGCAGTGTTGCACCAGTGGAACTGAAAGTCCAGGTTGACTCGCTTTATTAGAAAGCTAGAAGAGTATGACACTTAGCTATGGAAGGGTGCTTATTGCTGAGATGGTTACAATTTTCTAATACCACTGGGGCTCAGAGTCACAATCTCTTGTTGGGAAGCATGTGGGGGAAGGCGATAGGAAGTTATCTGTACCAACCCTATATCTGGTGCAGATTGCTTCCTCTAGGCACATTAAATGGTCATAATCTGGTTACACTTCTACAGTGACACACGCATCTACTGGAAAAAACTCTCCATATCTGTGTTCAGCTGGCGTTCATTAAGATTAATAATGGAGTCATGCTGAAAATAAGCAAAACAAAACCTCGTGAAATAAGCGTCATTGAATTCCAAACATCAGACCAGCCAGTGAAGCTACAGTGAGTTTACCATTTGTCTCCTTCAGCAGGCATGCAAGGCCTGAAAACTACACATCTGCAGACCCATTGTGAGGGGCAGACATAGAATAGTGAAGCTGCTTCAGGGTACTTTGCACCTCCTGCACCATGCAGAACCAGGGCTCCACAGCAGCACATTCAGAGGCATCATTCATTGGAGGGATGGGCACAAAGCCAGTTCTTTCAAGACTTCAAACACCCAAATACCACAAGCTCTGAATGAAGGGTTCGGGGTAGAAGATACTGGTGCTCCAAGCCCTGCCACTGGGTTATGGAGAGGTTCCTACCCCTCAGATTGCACGCACAGACTGCTTTTTTTGGTGGCTTCTGCAATGGGTCCTGGGATTTGGCCCTGAACAAAAAACTCTTCTGAATGTTAAAATGGGAGTTTTATTAGTATAGAAGAGAAAGAGAGTGACAGCCTTTAGATCAGATTTTCGCAACTAATCATGAAGATTTACCAGTGCAGGCCTAAAATCTATTCATTCATTTTAATATGGTGACTATTCGTAAAGTAAAATTAAACTATTTAACTCGTTTCCCCCCCAAATCAAGCAAAAAACCTCACTTGCTTCAGGTGAGTGGAATTTTGCAAGGCTGAGTTAGATCATTATACCAAAAAGTGATTTTTATTTCATTTACATTATTTTATTGCATTTTTTCTAATAAATCTTTGCCATAAGGGGCCAGTTCCTCATCTGATGTAGATCAGCACAGCTCAGTGAGCAGTGCTATACTGATTTACACCAGATGAGGACAAGTCTAAGCATAGGATGGCAAGCTTTATAAAGCTAAAAGTACTTGCTTCCTGTTTAGCTACTTAGAGAAAGGGAGATGTATGTGCATAGACAAACACATACAGCAGTTTTAAAATAACAGAATACTAAATGTTTGGAGGACCTAAAATAATTAAATGCAAGTCTAATTGTACAAATAACATTGCATTTGGTAAAGTGACCAGAAAATTCCAGCCCTTAAAAACATATATATATTCCACAGTTATTCAGTAGGTGGCACTTAAAAGCTTAGATGAGCTTTGCAGTCGCCATTTAGGTACCAGCAGCAGCTGAAGCTGAATTCAGTCCATCTCTGAGAGCAGAGAGTGTGTGTGTCTGTAGGGAGATTGCAACCAAGCCAACAAAAGCATTAACCACGGCCCAGGCACCCAGAGAGAGAGAGAGAGAGAGACACACACACACACACATACACACACACTAGACTAGGACCACAGCAGCAAGAACAAGAATCAGACAGCAGAAACCAACAAGACACAAGAGAGAGGCAGCCGGCTGAATTACAGCTCCTTTATTTAAAAACAGACAGCTTTCTCTCGGAGAAAACCCACAACAGAAAGACTGCACTGCTGGTACTATGACAGGCAAAAACTGAAGAGCATTTGGCTGAGTTGTGTTCCTTCTCAGGTAATCTTCTTAAATCATTTTTCTACTTAGCATTGTATAAGAAACATTAGCTATGTATTAAAATTAGGTGAATATTTTTTCTTAGCCAAATCCAACAGTTCTTCCTCAGGCAAAAGTCCCACTGAAGTCAATGGGAATTTTGCATGAGTGAAGATTGCAAGATTTGGTCCTAACTGCAGGTTTCATGCAGATGACATGTTATAAGTAATGGCTTGAAAGAAAGACTGGAGCTGGTGACAAGAGTGCGGTCTGTGGAAAAGTATTTCTCAGTGTAGTGGGATATCAGTAATAGCTTTGTAACAGCATTTGAAAAATATTTTAATTCAAATACAATGAGCTAAATTCTGCCCTCATTTACATCAATGCAACCCATTGGTCAAAAAGATGTTCTAGTTTAAAAGAAAACATTTAACCATATATGATGGAAAAAGGGAAGGAAAAATGTTGAGTTTGAATCAAATAAAAAAACCCCCTTTTTTTCTAAAGTAATAGAACTAAATTTTAGACAACTCTTGAGCATTCCTCTTGCAGGCTGACCATTTTTATTTTTACTCAACAGCTCACCTTACTCTTATTGTTGTTTTTTCTGTAAAATGTGGGCTGTTTATATGGTGAAGTACACAGTTACAAAGGTGTGAAAGTTCAGGACAGAGCAACATGATTTAAATAATATCCCTAAAAGTATTTTTTTAAATACATACACACACTTACATGCACTAAATATGTATTTGCCTCTATGTATATATACAAACTATTTATATATATAGTGCATGTATGCACACACATGTATGCATGCACCACACACACACACACCTCAATATAAATGGAACTTTTATGGTTGATCTTTACGGCTACCTTTGCCAGGGTTTACACATTTCACTGAATCAAAATTATTTACAGATCCTACAGTTTTTAGATTTGAGTCAATTGGACATTTTGGTGTTTCTTCACTGACTGATGGCTTTTTTGGGTGTCATTGCTAAAGATTATAAAATGAGCAATACCACAAGATTCCATGCTATCTCCAATAGTATGTGGTCATTTCTAACCACAGGAGAATTTCAGCAGTTCAGCTGTAAATCTATTGTCCTATAGAATCCTAAAGTCTGAGAAAACATTTGAATGATATGTCCAGCTATTTCATCCTCAACCCTGGGAAGACAGAAGTCTTGCTGTTCAATAGCTGTTGTTGATAACAGGAGGTCTCTTCTTTGTGTCCCTATTTGTGTAGGCGTGTGGCCACAAAGATTAAGAACCTTGGTATCACTTTTGACCATGTTCTCTGCATTGAACCAAAGTGATTCTCCCCCACTTATGCTGCACTTTTGTTTATTCCAAGATGGTCTAGTAGCAGAAATGCATGCCTTTGTGACCCTGAGGCTCAATCACTGTAATAACCACTTCAAAGACCTCTCAGCAAAGATGCACCAACATTTGGAAATTGTTCAGTAGTATGACTGCTCACCAGTGTAAGCTATCATGATTATATTACATCTGACCTGTATTCTCTTTATTTCTATTTTTTAAAGTGATGGATTTGAGTATGTATAGGTACTGCCTGTTTTTAAAGCTTTTGTTGGTGTTGGCTCTGGCTATACATTCAAGACCTGTCTGTTCATTGAGCTTTGTGCTGAGAAATATTTGTGCTCAGACACATCTGACCATCTGAAGGTCCCACCATTGTGTCCAGAGCTAGTAGATGACCACAGGTGTGTTGTGGTAAGATATAGAATGGATTTCCCACTGAAGTCTCTCTAATTTTCCTCCCAGAACCCTTTTAAAAAGCATCTCACTATTTTCTTGTTCAAATGTGGTTTTACAATGACCATTCGAGGGTCTCTATTTATTTGCTCCCCATCAGTTTCTTTCCCTTTTTAACAAGACCCTTCATTGTGTGTATGTGTGTGTGTGTGTTTATAATTCAAAAGGGGCATCATTTTATTATATTGTGTTTATATTTTGCTGTGAATCTCCATGAATGTTTTTGCAATGGGGTAGAACTTCTAAAATCAGTGTATATGTTTGTGTACTTCACCCCTAATTTGCATATGTGCATCAGAGCATTTACACACCTTAGTTGGACCTGCATTCACGTCAGAAGATGTGGTTCAGTAGTTTACTGCCTATATCATATATTGACATGCTATTCAGTTCTCCAGATTTTTTTCTTTTAATACTTTTCATGTTGCTTTAATCAAGCAGCCATCAATGTTACAGATTGGCTCCATGAGGAAAAACAACTACTGTGCATTTGTGAAGGCTGTTAAATGATGTTAGAAATATGGATTTTATTTCCTCTCTCTCTGCCTTTTTAAACACCCATTCTAGTAAAATGCACCTTGCCCACAGCAAAGTGTCACCTTTAAAAAAAATCAGTCTGTTTGGTTGTCTTCAGTTTCAGCATAGCAAGGAAAAAAATCATATGGGATCAGCAAACAGCTGTTTTCTGGGGTTATATCGAAGTTTCACATGGAACTAGGGACCAATTAAATTATCTTACTCTAATTGCTGGAAAGACAGCAAATAAGAACTTCCAGGTGAGAACATGTCTTCAAATCTAAGTTGAACCTCGACCTATTTTCTGTTTGAGATTATTAAAAAAAAATCCAAACAATATGCCTTTTCCAAGATCCTGTACAAAGCTTGAATGGAATGTAAAGAAAAAGAGAAGAGCAAAGTTTGTCAGCACCTTAAAATGAGGAAGAAGAGACTTATACTAGTGACATGAAGACTCTAATTTTCCTCTGACAAAGTGAAAGTCAGCAGCAGCTCCTCTGGAGCAAATTAATTTAACACCAAAGGAAAACTGATGTAACAGAGATCAATCTCCCAGATTTACTAAAGGGTGGGAGTGCTGCCAAACCCTGTAGGAGTGAAATGCTGCCTACCTAATAGTTATTGCAGCTAATGGGATAGTTTCTGGTTGAGGCTGGATCGGTGGAACTGAAGTGCTTGCATCCTTTTGTATTCCTGCTTTAAGATGGATGTGCAGCAAGGCAACAGCATGCAAAAGGCAAATCCATTTGTGGGTTGTACAAGGTGCTTTCATTTAATGTCCAGTAACTCTGACTTAAAATCAATGTCATGCACAGTTGAGAAAAAAATAAAAAAATTTAATTGTATGTTTTTATTCTCCAAGTTAGTCTAACTAGGTTTTTATCTTATTTGAAAATGTCGGTAATTTCAACAAATATCAGCTACAGCTGATAAGTGAAATACTGCTGTATTCAAAATAAGCCCCAATGGAGAAAGATGGTCTCCTTAAAATCTGCCAGATTCCTTCAACAAACACTGGAAACTTCAACAGAGAATAACTGGGAAGAGATTTTTTATATCTAAGTATGTTTCATTGTATTTAATTTAGTTCTTATATTTACTTATCATTTAGTCTTAATGATACTATTTTGTTCTTAATTCACGTCTTCTTTCTTGCTAACATTGACCAAAATGAAAAAAAGTATAATGAAACATATATATATATTTATCTCAAACACAGAGAAAATACTCAAAGTCTAAACTAACAAACAAGACTTTTTATTATTCTTTTACATTTAGTAAACATTCTTCTTCAGTCTTCATTTTTCAGTCTTCTGAAATTCAGAAGATTCCTAAAGGAAGAGATGTGAGTTTTGAAAATAAATATTGGAATTGTTTACTTTAAAGTAAAGAAAAATATAAATTTATAAAACAAATTCAACTTTGCCTATTCACTCCTGCAGTTTGGCAGAGAATAGATTTGTGTGAACAATTAGAAACGCTTCAGAAACCCATTATTGCTATACAACAGTCTATAAATTATACCTGGATCTTCTCTTCAATCTCTGTTTTACAAACAGCTTCAAAATATTGTTTAAATCACTTCATTGATTGTTTGGTATTTTGTCCAGGAGTTTTATCTTGTGAAATTTAGATATTAGGACAATAAGCCAGGTTCCAATACCTTTACTCAGGTTGCATAATACTTTATGCCACAGCTAGTATAAGTGGACTATTAATGGGACTATTCTGGAGTAAGGTTCTTTTCACCATGAGTAAAAGTATCAGAATCTAGCCCAGTGTTCATGATAGTCATCACTATCTTCCTAGCAATAGAAAATAAAATTTGTTATGGTTTTTCATAAGAAAGGACTACAGGATTTGGCTCAATCTCTAACTATTCTGCTTCCATTGAAGATCTGGACAAACAGCTTTCTGTCGTAACAGTAAAATTAAGCTACTCAGGACTAAAGGACTGTGTGGTTAGAACAAACAAAACATTGTAGTTTTTCTATTATTCCCTCTAATGAAAACAAAGTAGTCTGAAGGATGCATATATCTTTATATACATAGTGTATCAGTACATAGTTGCCAATTCTTGTGATTCTTGTCATCCTGAGTTTCACGATATTTAGTGTTTATCCTATTACTCTATTATTATTCTAGTCAATTTGTCTAGATGCATAAAGTTATACATATTCATAAGTGGTTTCAGGATCAGGGCCTAAAATCTGATCCTGAAGTCCTTACTCTTCTAAAACTTCCACTGAATAAGGATTGTAGGATTTGACAGACTGGCATAGAATAAATACATTTAGCAGCATTGTATTTGATTTTTTAAGGGCCAAGGCCTGCTCACTTCCCTCAACTTCAGTTTAATTGGAACTACTCCTGAGAAAGAGGCAAGTGGAATAGGCCGTAAGTATTTAATGGACTAAAGAGCTGATTCAGCATGGTACTTAAATATGTGTATAACTTTAAGAACAGGACTAGTTCCATTAAATCAATAGGATTTCTCATGTGCTTAAAGTTAAGCCTGAGTTTAACTACTTGTTAAATCAGAGCCAAAGCTATTAAAGATCTTTTTTAAAAAATTTACCAGCTTCAGAAACTAAAAATTAACATAGGGTTTGTTAAACAGATGTTGGACTAGTACTCTTTATGCTGGATAATATTAGTTTGCCTTTTGGTTTGGCCATTTTATGAAACCTGTTCATATTTACATATGCACTTCTCAAGTGCTCAGTCCTCCAATGCATGGTTCACTCTAGTCACAGTCTAACAAAGCACTTAAACAAGTCCTTATCTTTAAGTCTCATGCTCAGAACATGGGTATCATCTTTGACTTGGACGTTTCTCTTGGTCCTTGCATCCAGACTATGTCTAAATCTTGCCAATTCTTTCAGCATAAGATCTCTAAGATATAGCCTTTCCTAACCAGCTACACAGATTAAAGTCTTCTCCAGGCTATCATCATCTTGAGTCTCAGTTACTGATACATGTTTCTCTCTGGCCTTGACAAACATAATCTTGCCCCACTCACATTCATCCAGAATGGTGGAACAAAAATCATTTTCCTACCTTGATGCTTGGACCGTGTCTCTTTGAATCCCCCCATTTGCTCCCCTTTCTCTATCACATCAACCAAAAGTTGCTTGTCTTCACTTTCAAGACCCTGCATGGTCTTACCCCACCCTACGTATCAGGTCTGATCCACCATCAAGATGTTGACTCGCGCCTCTGGTCAGTCCACAAGGCCAGCCTTTATTGCCCATACTTTCTCTCATGCTACCTGTCATGCTTAGGTTTGCTCCCTCAAAATCCTCCTTAAAACACTCCTCTGCCTTAATGCCTATAAAAAAAACTGATAATAGGCTGCTGGTATGCTGAGACCACAGCCTATCATGCTGACCGACATCATCTTTGTTTCCTTGTATATCCATCTCTCTCCAGTTGTTGTCTCTTAGCTTGCACTCAAATTGTAAGCGCTTTGGGGAAGGGACTGTCTTTTCCTTCTGTGATTGTACAAATATACAGCTCCTAGCACAAGGAGGTCCTGGTCAATGACTATGGCTCCTAAGTGCTGGTAACACCAATAACAGCAATAACCACAAATTACATTGTCCTGGGTTAATAACTAGTCAAGATTTTATTATTACCATGATATATTTAGAATACTTTTTTCATTTTATTGAGGGACCACACCCAGAAAACGTCTTCTGTACAATATTTCATAGGTGTTCAAACAGTTTTAAAGACACTCATTTGAAATATTATTTGAAACTTTTTTAACCATACAGGTACAAACTTTGTTTCTACACAATTAAACTAATCTCAGGAGAAATGTCATGCATTGGAACTGATAGTTCTGGGGATATTTTATCCTTGGAAAATGACATAGAAATTAATGGACTGCTCATTGAAAACATGCCAGTTACTTTGCAAAATCAGAGCCTACCTTCTGTAATTAATGAATGATACAGCTGCTGGGCTGTGCCTCCTTGAAATGCTCGTTTGTCTTTGAGACAGAAGTGTAGGGCTCTCATTCTTTAAAAAAAAATACTTTGTGTTTTATTTTCACATTTTGGGACAGATTCTCTATTGCAGTATAACTACTGTATTTTGCATTACGGATGGAATCTGCCATAAAGCCAGCGTATCCAGCCTGAAAAGATCACCCCAGTTCGAGAAAGATGCTCTGGTGGCTTGGGCAGTCTTGATGCTCTCCCCTTCCTTGCTGGTATCAGAGCAAGGAAGATGAGTTGTAGCCGAACAAGAGTTTGTGTGGCCACTCCATTTCATAGGTTTTATTTAAAGTGATTATGCTCATCTAGTCCAATCTCCTGCAAAATACACACATTTTTATCTGCTGTTTAGACCCCATAGGGCTGTTATCAATCCTTTGGCTGCTCTAACTTAACAGAGGGGGACCAATCCCACATAAATAGGTGAAGTTCACAAGAGAGCTTTAAGCAACTTTTGTACCTCCCTTCTGGTCAATTTCCATTTTGTGCAGTTTGGAACATAGGTAGGCCTTCTAAGTAGTTTGAGTTTGTGCATCTTACAAAATATGTGGAGTAGAAGATATCACTTATTCTCAAAAAACCAAGCAAAAATTATTGAAGAGATCATTCCAGATAGAAAATGGAGTGTGAGGGCCCAGTGCCTTATCATTTTTATTTCCCTGTATAGAAACTAATGCTGTCCACTGTGAAACCAGATTATTCTACTTCCTCCTGACTGTATTCACAAGCAAGCCAATTAGTCAGTATTGCCTCCCCCATTTACCGCAATTTGAAAGGGAGTCAAAATCATCATTAGCCCTGACCAACACTAATCCCGCTTCTGCTCATGGTCCCTGAACAAAACTCCTGAAGTCTACAAGCCTCCACCCAATCACTGATCCAATTAGTAACTCCCTTCCTCATCCCAGACACAGTAATCTTTCCAGTGACTACTTCAAAGCAATTCTAAACCCACATAAATAATGATCTTCCCAGTGGTCAATAATAGAACACCATTTGGGCAACATGACCCAGCATATTTAGAAATAATTACATAACTTCTAATTGCTGCACCCAATGACCTAGACAAAAATCACTGATTTCCTTTTTAATTATATTTTTCACGTTGACAGCTTTTTTGCTACATGCATGCTTTATACCCAGTAATCAGGAACAATGTTCAATCAGTTATAGTTAAGTTATAGCTTTGATTTCACAAAGTACTTGTAAGCACATACTCACCTCCACCTCATCTTTTGCAACTGCTTAAATGCTTTGCTGAACTGAGATCTAAATCACTTGAACAGACTCTCTTTATTTCTATAACCTCAATACTTTGTCAGCACCAACCATCTGACCATTACCCTCCTCTCTATGATTCACTAACAAACATATCAAAGGCTATTAAATTCTGGAACACAAAAGATTTAGTATCAGTTGATCATACAACCTGCCCATTATTCTTAAAGAGAATTCTACATTATTATCTGGCTTTAATTTAGCTGAATGCTAACACTGGACAGGATTCCTAGCCAAATGAAAAATACATAGGAGTGCCAGCATAAACAAATGTTCTTGAGAGATCTCTTATCACTTGTTCTAAGAAAAATTAAAAATTAACAAATATTGACCAATGGCAAAACTCTAAAGCCTGATGCATTTTTTAAAGATACTAATCCTCCCATTCCCAGGGTGCCTAACCACATGCTCTTTTCACCCAAACTTCAGCACTGCTATGGTGGTTGTCCCAAATCATGCATTAATATATCTCAAAAGAATGTAATTACTCAAGCTGGAACTGGTGAGAACATAGGGGTTGACAACTGTACTTACGAAAAGAACTAAGGGATCTTTAATGACCAGAGTCTTTGTTTTACATCTCATCTGAACGATGACATCTCCAAAAATTGTGCCCCTCTCATTACACTGTCATTCTCATCTGGCTCAAAAAACAACTAACAAGTCACCGGCTTGCTTTCCTCCTGCATCTAGGTGTTCCTTAGAGGTTTTTAATCCTCTTGCTGATCTTGCTTACTAGCTTGTGAAATCACTTTTTGTACCACTTTAATGATCTGACCAAAGCAAAATTGTACCATAGCTTTGAAGTCCCTCTTCACATCACCACATGAAGGATTTTGTTACATTTAACGTCAGACACCAGGAGATTCCTCTCCTTTACTATAGAGAAAGTTAGCTCCAAAACAGTTGCAGTAAATATGAAACTTACACATTGCAAAGATATATTAATAATAAATAAAAGACTTTTTAAAAAACCTTAAGATCCATTGTCCAATAGCCTCCTGGAGAGCATGGAGTTGCCATTGTAGAGAAAAACTTTAAAACGTGGTAGTTATCAGTACATGTTTTTTTGTTAATCCAATTATAAAAACAAGGCAACTTGCCATAGTAGCAAAAACACTCAGGCAACAATTTTGTTTTCTGTCTTTTCAGGCATACTGAATGCATGAGAGAATTTTAATTATTGCACTGTACACACCATATCTCAACCTGATGTGACTTGGCTAATAGCTTTGTATTGTATTTTAATGCTCTGAAGAACGACAGAAGTTATTCTGAGGTAATAATTTTCTCCTGGGTGACTTTCTGCTCTAACATACAACTACATTGCCATTAGCATGGTGAAGATATTCTTTCTGCTCATAAAAATGGCATGAACGATCCCTAAGCCAGACTCTCAGCTGGTGTGAATTGGCAATGGAGCTGTGGTCTGATTTCAATGGTGCTAGGACAATTTACACCTGCTGAGGATCAGGCCCTCTATATTTACAAACCTTTTTTTTTTATTCACCATAGAATTAAAGACCCTTTATAGAATCTTTGGATTGCAAGAGGAAAAAAAAAAGCTATTTTAGCGGTTACATTTTCCCTTCAAAAAAGTGTCATGTTTCCACCTGGGGCAAAAATTTAAAAAATTTCAACTATTTTGCCATGAAAACAGGAACAGAAAAATATCATTTTTGTCAAGAAAATTTTTGTTCACTGATAAATATGGTAAAATTTTGCCTATTACTTTACAACCAAATGGTCATGAAAACCTCTGCTTATGACGGCTCACAGGTGAGGTCCACGTTAAGATAATTTTGGCCATTTGCTGTATCTTTTCTTTACCAGTCAGCTAGACTTTTTTCTAATAAATTTTAATACAGCAAAAAGACACTATCCAGATATAGCTACATTAAATAAATAAATGTACAGTTAGTTGCAATTAAGCATACAATTACATGCACAAATATGTAGATTTATTTTCTCTAGTATGATGAAGGCCACACTCTTCAGATCCACTCATATGTTTGTGCTTCAAGGTTGGTGTTTAGTTTTGTTTAGATTCTTAGACATTAAAAGGGAGTCAATAGTACCTTTGCCTTCATTGACTATGGGATGACTCATGTGAGTGCAGACTGCACAACTGGAGAAGCCAATAGGAATTCCATTTGCAGAGTGCTTTCAGAATCTGGTTACTGAAGTGTCACCTTCTAAAAGGTGCTGGAAAGCAAAAGTGCCTACCCGATTAATGATATATGTGCTTGTTTTAGGCATTCAACTCAATATGACAGACATATACCCAGAATGGACTTTGCTCGCTGTCTCTCAAGGCTATGTGCATTTGTGTCTCAGCAAGTGTATCTGCATGTCTGACTAATGTGTTTTTACACTTTATTTCATGGTCAAGAACAGTCCTTGTAATCATCTTGTACTTTCTGAGCTTTCTATTCCTCAAACATGCAACACTCCATGGCTGTCCTACTACTGATGCAAAATTTCTGTCTTCTCTAGTCCCCATCTAAATCAGAAAGACTATGAAAGCACAACTAGAATTTTAGAGCATAAGCTTTCGTGGGCTAATACCCACTTCGTCGGTT
>ML677339.1:5770554-5857502 GCA_007922305.1 Dermatemys mawii
ATATATCCGACGAAGTGGGTATTAGCCCACGAAAGCTTATGCTCTAAAATTTTAGTTAGTCTTTAAGGTGCCACAGGACTCTTTGTCACTTCTGCAATTCCAGACTAACACGGCTACCCCTCTGATTCTATGAAAGCACAGTTATTCACTAAGTACACCTTTTATATAATTCCATCTCTACAATTCTATTTGGAAACTGATGATTAGAGATAAACTCATAATGACGGATGGAAGTGAATTAATTGCTGTGCTGGAAGTTTATGATTGCCTAGAATCTAATGATCATCACCTGATTACATTAAATATGAGAAAACAGAGGACACTCCAACCAGAAACACACACATTTTATATATATTGTATACACACACAGAGAGCTCCAAAAGGGCTATTTTTCTTCAGCTTTGGAAAATTATGAGAAAAATTAACTAGGAGGAGAATATGAATGAAAACTGAAAACATGAGTTCTAGATGGCCCCAAATCCACAATTCCACAATCAAGAAAGAAGACAGCACTGTCTGAAAGCCCATCTTGGTTCAGTGGCAATGTGAAGGCAGTAATTAGAAATAAAAAAAGCAATATATAACAAATAGAAAAAAGGGAAATGAATAGCAATCAATATTAATGAAGTATAAAATAATTGATAAAATAGGATGAACACATAGAATCATAGGACTGGAAGGGACTTTGAGAGCTCATCTAGTCCAGTCTCCTGCACTCAAGGCAGGACTAAGTATTATCTAGACTATTCCTGACAGGTGTTTGTCTGACCTGCTCTTAAACATCTCCAATGATGAAGATTCTACAGCCTCTCTAGACAATTTATTCCAGTGTTTAAGCGCCCTGAAAGGAAGTTTTTCCTAATGTCCAATCTAAACCTTCCTTGCTGCAATTGAAGTCCATTGCTTCTTGTCCTATCCTCAGTGGTCAAGAATAATTTTTCTCCCTCCTCCTTGTAACAACCTTTATGTATTTGAAAACTATTATGTCCCCTCTCAGTCTTCTCTTTTCCAGACTAAACAAGCCCAATTTTTTTAATCAGGGAAAAATCCATGGCTAACATGAGTAAGAACATAAGGAGATTTTTAAAGTATATTAGGAACACAAGAAATCATAGAAATAGTATAGGTCCATTACTAAATGGAGATTGTGTAATTGTTAATAATGACCCAGAGACAGAAGAAGTGTTCAATAAGTATTTCTGTTCTGCATTTGGAAAGCAGGAGGAGGATAATGTGCTTGGATCACATTTGTACTTTCCAGTCTATTAGTAACTAAGGAGGATGTTAAACAAAAATACCTCCTAGGGATAAACATTTTAAAAATCAGCAGACTCAGATAATTTGCACCCCAGAGTCCTACAAGAACTGGCGGAGGAGGTCTCTGGACCATTAATGTTATATTTTACTAAAATACATGGGGAAATTCATGGGGAAATTCCAGAGTACTAAAAGAGTGCTATCATTCTGCCACTATTTGAAAAAGGGAAAACAGTATGACTTGAATATCTATAGGCTTGTTAGTCTAACATCAGTGGAAAAGCTGATAAATGACTAATAAAGAATTAAAGGAGAGGAATATAATTAATGCCAGTCAACCTGGTTTTACAAAAATAGGTGTCTTCAAACAAACCTGGTTACATTCTTTGAAATTACAAATTTGGTTGATAAAGGTAACTGTGTAGATGTAATAAACAGACTTTTTAAGATCTGTCAGCTATCCAGTTCTTAATCCATTTAACATGTACTTTACTGATATTTTATCATTTGAATTTTTAAATCAGAATATTGCATGGTCCTAAGTCAAATGTATTAAAAAACAGTTGCCAATGGAGAATCATCATCAAATAGGGGTGGAGGTTCTAGTGGGACTGTAATATGACCAGTGATCTAGGAACAAAGAATGCAGGCCAGACCTACAAAATGGCAGGACTGTATCTTGAGCTCCCAGTGCAATGCTGTGGCAAACAGGGCTAATGCAATCTTTGGATGTATAAACAGGGGAGTAGAGAGTAGGAATAGGGAGGCGAATTCACTTCTTTGTGTGAAATTGGTGAGACCAATACTGGAATACCGGGGATACCAGAACAGCATATTTATTTTTAAACGATGTTAAAAATTGGAGAGGGTGACAAAAAGTCTCAAACATGATTTGAGAGTTCATGAATATACCTGACAGTGAGAGGCATAAGGAACGCCATCTGTTTAGTTTATCAAAGAGAAGACTCAGAGGTGACTTAACTATAGTGTGTAAGTACTTTCATGGGAGAAAATGCCAAGTACCGAAGAGCTCTTCAATTTTTTGATCAAAGGCATAACAGAAACCAATGATGGAAACTGAAGCCAGACATTCAAATTGGAAATAAGGAGCAAATTCTCCATCCCTTGATGTCTTAGAGACATGCCTTTCTGGATGATATGCTCTAATCAAACAAGTTATTGGGCTCCACACAGACGTAAATGGGTGAAATTTAATGGCCTGTGATACACAGCATGTCAGACCTCATGATCTAAGGGTCCCTCTCTGTCCTTAAACTCAATTAAACTATGAACTAGCTTTTATTTCTTCTCTGGTTCCCCTCTTAAGCTCCATTTGGCCAGCCCTTATGCCTGCATAAGTCTCACTGAAATGCAGAGAAGTTTTGTATCATTCAGGGCATGACAAAAACTCATTCAAGTGAATGGGAATTTTTCAGTTTTTTATAAATGAGTACTAGGGTGACCAGATCATAACATTGAAAATATCAGGACACACTGGGGTGCTGTCAACCCTGCCAACAGTCGACCCCCCCTTTCCTCCCAAGCTCCATCCCCACTATGCCCCAGGTCCAGCCTTCCCCTGCTTGCCCCGCTCCACTATCACGCCCTTCCTCATCCTCCAGCCTGCCACTGGCTTGCTGAGTCCTTTCTTAGACCCCTACCCAATGCTCGCCTCTTCACACTCCCCACCCGCCACTCGCCTAATAATATTGTGCTGACTTCCCCTCTGCCATGTTGGTGCTTGCCTGCCTCTGCGCCACTCTCGCCCCCCCATTTCTCTTCCCCCAAGTCCCTGCCCGTGTCCTGCCTCTTCTTTACCTCCTCCCCCAAGCATGCCACTTCCCCACTCTTCCCCCTCCCTCTCGGAAAGTTCAAATCATGCCAAACAGCTGTTAGGCAGCCGGAAGCACTGGGAGGAAGGGAGGGAGAAGGAGCAGGGATGCGGTGTGCTGAGAGAAGAGAAGGAGGCAAGAAGTGGGGGGCTTGCTGCCTCCTTACTTGAATATTGGGACAACTGGCGTCCTCATCGTACATCGATTGGGATGCGGGACAAAGGGTTAAATATTGGGACAGTCCTGATTTTATTGAGATATTATTTTATTGAGACCCTAATGGGTACTGTATCAGTCCCAAAGTCAGCAGGATTTACCCCTTAGATAAACCCAAGATTATAGCCACAAACATGGAATACATTATTATTATGACCAGATTTATAGTTAATTGCTTAGGGAGAGGTTTTTGGTGACAAGTAATCTTGCTGAACCTGCTGAACTTCAAGGTTAACAGAGAAATCACTACTAAGTATACCGTGCATTATCACTCCTTTGATAGATTTGACATTATGATTCTTTTCAAAGTCCTATGAAGATGCAGATATCTCTTTTCTGGTAAACGTAGACAAATATTAGCATGCAAAACTTATAATGTGCAAGAAATAAAATCAGAATCAAAAACTATAGTTTCCCTCTTGAATTATAAATGGGAATGCTTACTTAGGAAATAAAATATTGTTTTTGAGGTAAAACCAAAGTGGTGAAAACCCCCAAAGACAGACTAGGAAACACTTAGTGCTACCAATGAAATACTAGCACTTATCCATTAGTTTTAAGTTTTGCTTCTGAAAGATATGAATCACTAGAGGCAAATTCTCTATCCACAGAAGAGGTATCGCATGGGCAGAAGGATAAGTTCACACAACTGGTCTCCCTATCAACATGCCTCGACAATGACCAAAAGTATGTTTTCTGTTGGTGAGAGTGTAGCTCCATCTCCATAGCCAATTCAGTCTCTTGGTAGACAGACTGTTAACAAGGATGTCAAATGGGTGGGTATTATTTGGGCTATGCACATCTGCACACGAGTAAGTGGACTTAAAGTTACACATTCAATTTACGAAGGCCACCAGATAAGCCCAAAATAGCAGTAATTTTCATCCATTATCAACCTGCACTGGGTTGGAATCCAGAAACATTGTTGAGATGAATTGCTCTATAACCCATGATCAGTCCTCTTGAATCATTATGTATTATTAATATGCCATTATGTTTTCTCAGTCATTTTCTCATGTCTCTTACCATAGAAGTTATAAAGCATATTCCCCATGGAAACCTGTATTAATATTTTGCTACATTTTCCTTCCTAGGTTTTTCTCCCCTAGTTGAGCATCAGATACAGTGAAAAGCATGCCTGAGCAAAGCAATGATTACAGGGTGGTGGTGTTTGGAGCTGGAGGAGTTGGCAAAAGTTCCTTGGTCTTGAGGTTCGTGAAAGGCACTTTCAAAGAAAGCTACATTCCTACCATTGAAGACACCTACAGGCAGGTGATCAGCTGTGATAAGAGCATATGTACTTTGCAGATTACCGACACCACAGGGAGCCATCAGTTTCCAGCCATGCAACGTTTGTCTATTTCCAAAGGACATGCTTTCATACTGGTTTTTTCAGTCACCAGCCGACAATCCTTGGAGGAACTCAAACCCATTTATGAACAAATCTGTCAGATTAAAGGGGATGTGGAAAGCATTCCAATTATGTTAGTGGGGAATAAAAGTGATGAAAACCAAAATCGAGAAGTTGAGAGCAGTGACGGAGAAGCCATGGCCAAGAAGTGGAAGTGTGCCTTTATGGAGACTTCTGCCAAGTTGAACCACAATGTGAAAGAGCTTTTCCAAGAGCTGCTAAACCTAGAGAAACGCAGGACTGTGAGTTTACAAATTGATGGTAAAAAAAGCAAACAGCAGAAAAGGAAAGAGAAGCTGAAAGGCAAATGTGTGGTCATGTGAAAATTGCACTGTTATGAAGCAACCATGTAGTCTCATTCTTTCTGACAGAACGCAACGTGAAACCTATAGACAATGAGGAACCATATGAAACCCTATCTATCAGTAGCTGTTATGAAAGAAATACTAGATTTTTTAAAAAGAGAAGTTTCTGTTATTTGCTATGAAAAATAAACCTAACAACTCAAATCATAGTTAGAAAATAAAACCAAGAATAAAAAAAGTAGGAAAGGATTTCTAATTTTAAAGCAAATAGAAGAAAAATTAATTCCTTATTAACAATACACTGCACTACGGAAAGACTGGAAGTTAATTATTTACGTTTATATGCTGTTTGCATATAACTGTAATGGAAGGTATGCATCTACATAATGCAGATTTAGAAGAGAAAGAAATGCCAATGAAGAAATCTAGAATGTATAAATGCATGTTGGATTAACTTATCATAGCCTTCAAGAACACTGGAGTTAACACAAATATTTTTCTGTACAAGTCTTGGTGCCGACTGTTTAGGGTTGGAGAGTGTGGGGAAGAAGATAACCCTGGAGCTACCAATTTATAAAATATTGTACATTTGGGGAAAATAAAGGGGTTATGAAGCTAAATGTGATATTGATTCTCTCCACTTACCATATTATGTCTCTCCTTAGTATTATGCTGATGAGCAGTGTTTGAACTGAAGGATGGGGAGGGGGAAAATCTCCTTCAGTCAGCTGGAGATCATCTCCTCCTCTCTGGACCCAGCTAATCCATCATTTCCAGGGATGGCCTCTACTTCTGGACCCAAGATATTTCCGAAGAGCAAATATTTGCCTTTGGAGCATGTCAGTTTATATCATATGGTGTGCAGATACAGAAACATTTTCCCCCAGGAGGACATAGTCTGGACTCCCTTTACAAAGGCCTCTGGAAATTATTCAGCTCAAACATTGCTGATAAGAACACAGTATGATTGGTAAATGAACAGATTGCCTAGGAAATTGCAGGAAGGGGTAGGGGTATGCGTGTGATTTTACTCATATTGCCAGATTTTCCAAATCAAAGTTCTGTATAATTACTGCATCTGAATTAAACTTTTGCCTGCGTCTTATGATAAACATATAGTAAACTATTAGATTTATTGCCTTTAAATTGGAAAAGGGGGATTATATTTGTTATTTAAAATTCTGGTCTGAACTACTGAGACTATTCAGGGAATCATATCTGGCAGTCTTTACTTAGAGAAAACTTTTATTGTCCCCATTTCTAATGGCATTAATAGAAGACTTGGCTAAGTAAAGGCTCCACGGTTTTAGCACATTAACAGTTCAGTCAAAAAGTGAATTACAATGCAATACTAGGTACACAATAGAGAAAGCAGGTTAAGACTTTTTTTTTTTAAAGAGAAACTGTTTTTTTGCAGTCCAAGATGGAGAAAAAGTATATTTAATGTGAGTTATTTTGAAATCTCTCCAAAGTTTTTTTTAAAATACACAACATGAATGATTAGCTCTATATCCTACATGTAACAGCAAAATGTAGATTAAAGATGAAAAAAGCACATTAATTTTTTAATGGATATGATATTGTATATTCTACAGTTTTCACCTTTCTGCTTTAAAACAAAAACCGTTCACTGTATTTTTCGCAAACGTGCACGTCAAAAGCATATTATTGGAAAATGCAGTCAGGTACTAGGAAAATTAACATGCATGTTATGTTATAAATGTCTTATAAGAGCAGTTTAAATGCAGTATTCACTTTAGAAATAATGACCTTGTTGTTCTTAAAGTGATTTCTTGTTTCCCTTCCAACTTCCAAATAGAAATGCAACCAGTTACTGGATAGCATGGGTAGAAAAGGATTGTAGCACTGCTTTTCTCAAAAGAGAGAACTTAACTGTTTGTAATTCTCTCTGGGAAAAATCCTGGCTTCACTGAAATCAGTGGCAAAACTCTCACCAACTTTAGTAGGGTCAGGATTTCACCCTCTGATTTAATTGCAGTAGATTTAGAGAATTGTTATTCTGCCACTAATTCCCAGCTGCAAGAGCTACTGAGCTAGTTCTCTTTCCCTTTTAATCCTTAAAATAATCACATCTGACAGAATAAGGAAAATAAATGAGAAAATTGGAGTGAGTATAACAAACAGACTTAGACTCTTCCTTCACCCTTTGATATTCACATTAAAATGAAATTCAGGACTTCTCTAGACAATTGACCGTCTTAAACAATTCCCAAATGTATGAAGGATTCTGGAATTGTTTTATATTGCTGAATGGATTCTCTCTCAGACAGGCTATTGGAAAAACAAACAGTATTTGAAGAACAAGTGATGTGATGGATTTATCAGTGGTATATTTTGTGGGAATTACATAGATGTTTACTCTGTTTATAAGCCAACGGTTAAAGTGGTTAAATATTCTCATCTTCCTAATTTTGTACTTCAATAACAAAAATGGAAAATAAAAGAATGACTATGTTTAAGAAATATTGTTGCAGCCAGCAACAAATTAAAAAAAAATGGGCCACAGACAGAGCTCAACTGTATGGCAACTGTACTCCAGTTGATGCTAATAGACATTGTGAATATGTATCAAAGGCACTATTGTGTTTGACTTGTGTCTGAGAACTTTTTTTGGCATGCTACATTTATATGACAATTGTATGGAAACAAACTTTATAAGTCACCTTAAAGACACAGAGCCTTATTACAATATTACTTACTTGCTTTTCCTCTGATGAAGTTATTCATGATTTACACTAGTAAATGAGATCTCAGTCAGGCTCAAAGGGAATGACTATATCAATATTATTGGACCAAATACCATCCTTGACTTCAGTTGCAGACAGAGATTAGCAGTTCTGTGGTGAGAGCAAAAACAGAACCAGTAAAACCTGTTTCTGTTAGGCTTAAGGACCATTTCCTTTTATTTCCAGTTGATTCTTCTCCAACAATATAATAAGCCATGATATATTTCATGCTCTTGCATGTATTAAAGCAAGGCCAGTATAGAAGCAATATTATTCATGGACCACTGATTCTAAAATAATGTATTTTATACCCTTGAATTGCCATTGCAATTTATAAGACTAGAATTTTCATCTGTGAGCTAGTCAAAAAATATTTGTTTTGCTATTACTGATACAGATGGTCTTTTTCTTTATAGAACAACCAAAAATAAAATAAAATAGGTGAAACAGAGAAAATACAGCATTGTTATAAGTTGTGTTTTCCTTTGAAATGTGATACCAATATACATAAGCTCTCTGAAAATGTACATAAACAACAGAGCATACTGAATGCAGTATTGTAGCTGTGTTGATCCCAGCATACTAGAGAGAAAAGGTGAGGGAGATAATATCTTTGATTGGATCAATTTCTCTTGGTGAGAGAGACAAGCCTTCGAGCTTATACAGAGTTCTTCTTATCGTCTGGGAAATATAACCCAGCTATATACAAGGTGGATAAGTATAAGTAGTAAAGCATAAGTAGTAAACATACATTTACTATTTATGGGACCATTCAAGGTGAAATGGCCTCTTAATACCTCTCCAGTCTTAGGTTGGAAAGAAAAAAAGTGGTGTGAGTAAGGGCAGAGGGATAAGTGGGTTATAGATTGTTGCAATAAGCCATGAAGTTAGTGTCATTACTTAGTCAATGATTTTTGATATCTAGGAGAGTTATGAATTTAAACACCCAGGCTCATCTTTTGAAGGAGTTGTGCAGATTTCCTTTCAGGATGAGGACTGAGAAGTCAGATATACAATAATCACTTTGTGAAAAGTGTTCACTGACAGTTGCTATGGTGTTTTTGTCTTATTTTTCTGTGCGAGTTCATTCTACAACATGGTGGTTGTCTTGTTTCAACCACATAGTTGTTATTGGGGCATTTAGTGCACTGGATGAGATACGCCACATACTGTGATAAGCATATATAGGACCCAGGGGTCTTGAAAGATGTGTTGTAGAGAGTGTTGACCATAGTAACAGTGGAAAGAGGTCTATTGGTTTTGCATAAGTTCTGGTGCGGTCTGGTGCTGCTTTGAGTTGGTGTTTCCTGGTCTTTGGGGAGCTTGCTTCTGATGATGATCTTGAAGAGGTTGCATGGTTTTTTGAAGGCCAGAAGTGTGTATTCAGGAAAGATTTCTTTCAGTATGTGATCCCCGTTGACTATGGCATGTAACTGCCTGATGATACTCCATATGGGTTCCATATAACCCATTTAATCCTCCCCTCTCCCTCCCCTATGACTAAAGAGGTATTAATGGACCACTTCACCTTGAATGGTCACTTTAAATATAGGGGCTGGTCCTCACTAGGGCGGGGGATCGACTGTAGATACGCAACTTCAGCTATGTTAATAACGTAGCTGAAGTCGGCGTCTCTACAGCTGACTTACCTCCCGTCCTCACGGCGGCGGCAGTCAGTGGTGCGCTCCCCCCGTTGACTCCGGCTTACTCCTCGCAGCGAGCTGGAGTTCCGGAGTCGACTGCGGCACCTCTGGTGATCGATTTATCGCGTCCTGACAAGACGCGATAAACTGATCGCCAAAAGACCGATTTCTGCCGTGCCAAGTGAGGACAAGCCCTAGGTTTAAGATTAGCAGCCATGTTAGTCTGTATTTGTAAATAAGACGAGGAAGACTTTGTAGCACCTTAGAGACTAACCAGTTTATTTCAGCATAAGCTTTCGTGGGCAATAGCCCAAAAAGTCTACAAAGTCTTCCTCGTCTTATTCACTTTAAATATGTGTTGTTTACTTATGCTAAATCTGTTCCATCTTGTATTTAGCTGTGAAACCCTGAGTACCTTTCCAAGACCTGAAGAATAGCTCTGTGTGATCTCAAAAACTTGTTTCTCACCCCCGACAGAAGCTGGTCCAATAAAAGATATTACGTCACCCACCTTGAGCATACTGAAGACCTGTAAGACTTACAGTGAATTTCAGCACCATGAAAATATGATATGGACAAGTCAACTATTCACAAAGCATGAATTTTATATATGTATGTGAAATATTGATATATAATTATCATCCAGATGTATTTATTACCATTTCATTATCTAATATATTTTATTCAAAACTACCAATATAAAGTCATTCAAACCTACAAGTTTCTATGTTTCCAGTGATGTTCTGAATATTAAACTAGACAAAATAAAGTTTTAAATTACAAATACATGCTTGGAAAATAGTCTTCTTTACTAACTTTAATTGATTTGGTTCATTCATAGTTTGAATTAATTTTTCTTGAGAATGGGCAGTGGTGAAACTCCCTGAAGAAAAATTGATTTATTCAAATATCTGGCAATTTCCTCAAACTTGTAGCTGTACAAATCAAATTCCTGGAAAATGTCTGAATAAGAGTAACTATTTTATGTGCATTATATGCCAATGACCATGTGACTGGTCTCTTCCCTCCCTCCCTCCCTGGTCTCTTCCCATGTCCTAAACATTCCCTGCCTCTCTGGTATTTGCCCCCAAAGTTTTCCCTCTGACACTGACAGTAATACAAATAGATCTATAATTTCTAAGCAACTTACTTTCTCCATATAGCCCAACCAAGTTGTGTGCATTTCAATGAGCCACTTTCCAGGTCATCTAAAAGCAGAGTGATTCTGTAAACTTCTTTACATTCAATCATCTCATAAGGCTCTCCTGCATAATATCAGTCACATGTCCAGTGACTGTGTAAAATTTTGAGACATACAATATGGATGCTACTATTACTCCTCCCCTCCTACAAATGGTGCTTCCTGACCTATGCCAAGAAATGTGGCATGGCAAATAAAATATAACCCCATCACTTTTTAGTGGCATGAATTATAATACAGTGAGTTTGCAGCATTTTCTTATTTTATTTATTAGAGTAATATGCTTGCTTTGAAGTTACATCATGAAATATATTTATTATTTATATAAGCAAATGTTTCTAAGCAGGTATTCATTAGTACACAAAAGAATTAAAGTGTAGGAGTCAGTTTTAAAACAGTAAACCAAAATGCACAGTTGATGTGTTCTTCAACTGCTGAGTTTTGAAGGCAAAAATCACACTACTGTGAATTAATGTTGAAAGGAAACTAAGATGATTTTATCCTTAGGAAAGGATCATCCCTAAAATTCTTACTTATTATCGTTTGCTTCTGATAACATTCACAATGTGGTAGGCTTATTCCACAGTGTTTACATGTGAAACCATATTTCATATACCTACCAATCTCTCATTTTTATCACAATTTACCATTCTAATTTCCTGTCAAGCCATATACCTCTTGTGTGTATACACACTGCCCCAGGATGGATAAAATCCAATTTTTTAAAAAAATCAACTTTAAAGTGTCAATTAAATACAAGTTCATTAAAAATATCTATTTAAAATTAAATTTGGAATTATTATTATGTTAAGGGCTAAATTAAATATAAAATAATAAGCAGCAAGCAGTACATGTTTGTTGCCACCTTTTAAAGAAAGTCAAACCACTGAACTGGTAGAAGTCACTGGATAACCACCTGGAACCAGAGTTTTTGGAAGAACTATACCAGCTTTTGACATCAGTAACCTCTCCTGCAGAAGCAGAAAGAATATCTTCATTTCATTTGATTCAACTAATTCGGTTCACTGACTAGTTCAAACTTAAGAAACTGATTGGGAGTTGAAAAACCAAGAAAGCTTATTTTCCTCTTCTAATCTATGACTAAAACTAGATGTGAGAGCTTGAGATCTATTTGCTCTAAAATCTTGAATGACATGCTGACCAGGAATAACCAATTCAATTCACTAACAACAGTTAATACTTCCTTTGTAAATTAGTTAGCTTTAGATACCAAACATGTTTTACCAAACTTTTTTCTTATGTATCAAGCACATTTATAGTAATTTTATTTAATAACATTAAAATCCTGGTTTGTGCATATCTAATTGATTTTCAATTTCCGTCCAGACAGAGCTTGAGCCCAATCACAAGTAAAACATTAATGACCATCTATACATGATTCACTCTTGTCTAACACAAAAAATATAAACATCAAAAATCTTGATAAATGTGAGTCAAGCTATATAATTGCTCAAATAAATGTGTGTAGAAGTAGTATGTCTTTCTGGTTAACAAAAGGCAGCACGGAATTTTGAGAAAAAAGCTATATTTAATTTCAAAATCAAAATGTTTTAAATTGTTACCAACAATGAGAAGCAACCTTTATTTAGGAAAATACTAAAAAGTACAAATACAAAACACATTTAATATCAATTATTAAAAACAAGATTTCCTGCTTGTTGATTTATATCATGATTAAAATTGGTGACTTACATTGCTTTGTTTTAAATTAATCCATCACGCTATATGTTCACTGCAAAGGGCATGGACATTTATATTTAAATGTCTCATTTAATTAATTGCTGTCGTAACTGTGTCCCGCTGACATTCCATATACATAAGCATGCTATTTTCTAATCTGTCAAGTGCATTTATTTAATACATGGTTTTCTATTTTTTCTTGTCATTATCATTATTAACATTAGATATTTGTCAGCAGCTCCTTATTAGCTATGTATCTATCCAGTCCATCAACACAATATCTAAATGCCAACCTTTTAAGGGTGTATCCAGACATCTATAACACCCTATGTACAAAAGGGCTTTCTGAAAGACCGCCGTGTCCCTGCTGTATTAAGTAGCGTTTGCACTGGTACGTCACCACATATAATGAACAAATGAAGAACTCCTAGTAGAAGTGGAAGAAAGATATATTTAGGCCTCATTCAGATGCTGCAGGACAGGTCTAACACGCCCCTCACCAGCACAGCCTTCACCTCACAACCTGGCACTTCACAGAATGAAAGATTACAGAAAACTGCTACACAAAAACATTCCATCTAACTTTCACAGTTTGACTGGAATAAACAGGAAGTCAGGAACTGGAGGTGCCATTTTGAGTGCAGGGGATGTGGCAACTAGTCTTGTCCATACATAGGAGGATCTGGAGGAGAGGGCATTCCTCTACAGATGATCCACAGCTAGATTATCCTGAGAAGGACGAAGATGATACCACAGTACCACTCACTACAACATATCCACCAGCTCCAGCTGCACCTGCTCCTCTATTTTTAGCTTTTACATGAACTCCCAAGTGCCTGACAGCTCAGCATTTTACTCCCCTGACCTTTAAAGCACCCCACCCAGTACTATAATTAGAAGGGCAGCAGCAGCACAGGCAACCTGCAAGTTTTGTGTCATTATTACTGGCCACCAATGCCACTTCCCTTCCTCATTTGATGCGATGCCTGCTGCTAGTCACCCAAGGTGAGATATGCAAAGGTATTTAAATATGTAGGTGCCTAGCTCAGTGGTGATTAACCTGATTGGGGGCTCTTGTAAATAGCACGAGGCACCCATCTATATCTTCAGACACCTTTTAAAATCCAGCTCCTAATAGCCCTCTGATTCCCAACTACCAGCCCAGAATATGACAGGGACTGGGATAGCAGAAGGATATAAATAAATAAGTAGAAAAGGTCAATGCCCTGAGTTAAAGGTCCTTACTTACAATGACGACTTCCTCAGGAAGCACTGAGAACAGATCAAGATGCTGACTTTATTTTCAAGGTGGGAAAATCAATAGTCATCAGGCCAAACTGCACTAATGTTTGTTGTTGATAAGAACATATCAAATATGATATTATAGGTAAGAGGAAGGGTTATTTACTCAGGGAGTTATAGACAGCACACAAAAATGATTACAAAAAGGGACTGTAAGCCATTGGGCCAACTCACCCATGCACAGAAACCACACTCTCCAGCCCAGGGAGAAGTTAGTGGGCTAGTTAATTCATTCTCACCACTCAGTTGATTTACTTGCTGTCTTTTATGGGGACCAGGAAATCTTCAAGCTCTCACTTGACCCCTGGCCTCAGAGGGGATGTAGCTGATTAGTCAGAGCTACAACCAACATCTCTTAAAGGGCCAGTCACTCAATTTATTTATTGCTATTTCTGTAAAGCACCCATCCACATGAAGCCATTTATATAGAATCTATTTAATTTTGAAAAGATAAAAGAAATATGCATGTGGTCTGACAGGAACAAAACTTTGGCAAAAATTCTGCATGAAAACTGCCGACCTTCCAATTTTATTTGGAGGCATCGATCATCAACTAGTTAGAAATTACAGAAAAGAGAAGAATGGAATTGGAACCCACCTCACATCCCCACCATAACTGACTGATTATCATTAAGGGACCAGTCTTAATCTGATTCAAATCAGTAAGTTAAATAGAGCAAGGTAGAGAAAAATAAGATAGAGAATGTAGCTGAAAATAGTAGGTCTTTCGAAAGTACTGATATTTATTTCCTGGTAAGCTGATTGACTAGGAGACATTTGTTTGGGGGGGTACTAAAAATTTGGCTCTATCTGCACCATTTCCCACACTAACTGAGAACTTGATTTTGTACCTGTTCCCAAAATCACTCTGTGGCTGTCACTATACCAGAAGGAACTGGTTATCCACTGCAGCTTGCTCTGATTTGGGGGTGGTACCAGTAGGTTTCGTTGAGCTATTGACAGATTTTCAGAAAAGAATGAACTGTAAACCCACACCTGGTTTTTTAGATTTACGCAACCCCAGCTCAGTTCCTACCCCATTACAGCTCATCCTCAACTATCACTTCTTAATCATTTACCTGAGCAATATCTTTTCCATTCACCTTGTCTGCTGGCTTCTCCCACAAGCTGCAGTCACCTTCCTCCTCCAGGAGGTGGATGACAAGAGGCCATCACACTCATTGGTCTTCCTTAAAAGTAGTTGGGTTTCAGGGTCGCGTTCCAGCATATCCATCAAAACCTGGGCCAAAGGACTCCCCTTGTCCACTTCCTCTGTACTGATTTCTCTGCAGGCAGTCGAAAGCCTCGGAGCTAAAACAAATTGTGAAGTTCTCACAGGGGTAGTGAAGAAGTCCATGTTTCCTCTCAGCATTTCCACAATTTCTAAAACACACATTCTTGGAACAAGATGGACTCACAGCACTGAGACTTACTGGGGGTGGTGATGTACTCTGACTGGTAGAAGTTGGGAGGGGAGCTCTTAGAGGGGTCACATAACCCACTTCCAAATGGATAACCCCTCCCCAGAACTTCTCCCAATTGGTCCAATCTCCCCTTGGGGTGGTCCTACTGGGGACAAACCACCCTCATTAGTAGAGGATGGTGGGAGGAGTTCTCATGGGAGGGGGTCACATGCCAACCTTGCTTCCGATCTTATGTCCATCTTGACCCCGGAAGAAATACCCCAGAGGGGCAGGTCTTAGTGACAGCTGGGCAGGGCCTGACAGGTAAGGGGAGGGGTCAATGTTTCATTGATGGTAGGCCCCTTACACTACTGGCACTATTTCCCTTGGATGTCCTTCCCCAGTACCAGCTGACTTAGGAATGAGGACAGGAGATTCTGAGTGGATGCACAGATCTTAGGAGTTGAATGCTTGGAGGCGCCTTTGCAAATTGATTAGATCATCAGTGGGGCCTTTTGACACAACAGATTCTGCACTGGCTCATTAATGGTTAAATTCGGATACAATTGTTAAGGGCTAAGTTATGGCCACCATGTGCAAATCTGCCAGAGGAAACGGGGCTATAGGAAGCTTCTGTCCTCACTATGCACCCATGGATTAAAAAGGAATTATTTGGTTGCTCTGAGAACAATGCCTGGGAGTGGGAAGCCAGCTAGCAACCCTGCCTGCTGGAGTGCAGCAGGGGCATAGCTGTACCTTTCAATTGACATAAGCTATTGAAATGTGTGACAGATGGCAGAATGAGGAAGATCTGAGGTCTGTTACCCACTGATCATAACTGCAGAGTTCCAGTACTAGTACCCAATAGAGGTTGTTGGTGATGCTCTTCCTTCCCATTCAGTAGCTCTAGAACCCCCTCTTCTTCTGTAAGAAGCAAGAAGCTAGTAAGGGAGCTCGGCAACCCAGGAGCTGAAGGTTGTTTCCGGGGGTGGGGGGGAGAAGGAGCAGTCTCCTTAAGCTGCTAGTTTTTTACTGACAGGAAGGGTTTGTGGTGAGAGGCAATACAACCTCCCAGCCTGTGAAGAGCGCAGTAATTGTCTTCCAGCTGCCTACTCCCCTCCTGTGAACAATGGAGTAGCTGAGCCTGCTATTTTCCTTCTCACTTGTCCCTGAACTAAATACTGCTCTAAATTCTTGGGATTATTTCCTCAGAGGTCTCTCTAATTTTTGGAGAGGAAAGAGAGAGAAAAGCAGGAAGGCCAAGAGCTGCCAGTATAGCAGAACACGGAGGCAGAAGCAGAGACTGTGTACTTTGTAATACAGTACAAGTTAAAGTTCACAGCATGGCCATGCCCTGCACAGAGCAGCACTGCAAGAGTGCAGACTACACCCAAAGAACAACTTCAGCAGTTGTTCTCCTTCAACACTCTTCCCTCACCCCCATCCCTTAGTTATTGCCTATTCTGTCACTACACAGTTATAATCACTGCTGGGACCCTACTCAGGTGGTGCTATTTAAGGAGCGGGGAGAAGGAGCACCCCTCAGCCAGAGAGCCATACTAGAACCCTAATGACTGAGAATAGAAAGCGTATGATACACTGATGAAATATTCAGATGACACGACCATAATCTGGGAGAAGCTGGGAATACACTGAGGACAGAGAAATAATACAGATCTAGAGATATTCAAAACAGAATGAAATTCCTCTCTTCTTCATTCAACCCAGTGTTAGCTATTAGGTGAGAGGGAGAATCCTGGAGAGATGTAATGCTAAATGAGACTTAGGAGCAATAGAGACAATAATTGCAGAGTGACATGACAGAAAGAGAGACCAAGAAGTTTTGGATGGTATACAGAGAAGCATCAGTCATTGAGATTGGAACTGCAGCAGGGAGTGCGATAACAGTTCCTGTAGACATACCTGAGATAACTTTCATCTAGGTAGTTTGGGTAACAGAGCAGTGGAGCCATCTAAGTAATTACCCATGGTTTTGGGTGGTCTTACACAACGTAGGCTGAAATCTGCATTGCCACAGCTTCACTCCTCTGAAACCTGAACTGGCTAGAGTAAAGATAGCTTGGGTGTATCTACACAAACTGCAGTGTAGATGTATCCTTAGTGGCAGAATAGTAATGCATGTCTGTATGACTTGCATTAGACTGTACGGGAAGCTAAATTCAGTTCTGGGCACCTCTTTATCAAAGTGTTGACAAACTGGAGGAGGAGGAAAGATTCAAAGAATTACAGGATGACAAGATAGCAATCTGCAACTACTGGAAGGATGTTCACTGGGGAGAAGAGAGATTAATTTAGTGGCGTGCAAAGGGGAATAGCTTGTAATAAAGGAATGAAATAAAAGAAGGAAAAACAATTGAACAGAACGTCATGATTTTTTGTTGTCTTGACAAAAAAAATATGAGGTTATGAAAGACACTCGAGGGAAGTGGTGAAAACCTATTATTGGCACCTTCAAAACTAGATTGGAGCAAGCGCTAGTAAATATGCAATAGAGAACAATCCCGCAAAGAAAGGAAGGTGGACTAAATAATTTTAGAGTCCTGCCCCTTCCGATTCTATAACTATTTGGCATCGATTGCTTTCCAAGTTTCTGTTTTTAAAATTCAGATCTGATTTTTGTTCTGGTCCTGTTTCAAAGGCATAAGTGGGACTTAACTGGTGCAGATGCTTGGTCTGTGCACAGAGATGAATTTTCATCCTGCAAGGATGGGTGTACAGTATGATGTAGCCTACAGAAAAAAATAATTGTGTTGTAGTTTTTCAGTGTAGAAAAAACCAAAACCAATTAATTTCTTCGTATTCATAATATAGTATCCAGTTTGCATTATGTTCAAAAATTCACCAGCTCTTAAACAACAAAAAGATGATTACTTTGAAAACAAGTACATAACTTTCCTCTCAGGTAGATTCTGTATGGCCTGATGTTAACAGGAGGAACAGCCATAAGAATTTAAGCCTGCAGTGAATTTTCACAGCTCAGTCATAAAAAAAACATGAAAAATATAGTTTGTAATGGAAACTGACAGTTTCAAATAAAATTGTCAGCGATGGCAGTAATGTAGTAGCTACTAGTAAGAACAAATTACATGAAGAACAAGAATGTATCAGGTAAACAATCAACGGGGACAGAGGGAACATATCTTTTTAGATGAAATGCTGGTTTTCTTCATACATAAGTCACATTTAGCCCTACTACAAAACAGAATTACAGTGACGTTAGTGGAGTTATGTCTACTTAAACCAGTGATGGATTTAGCCTAGAGATGCACAGAATGGGTCAAAATCTGATAGCAAATAAAGATGTAAATGATATATATTAGTACTGTGGGATAAAATGGGTGTGGGGAAAAACAGGTAAACTTTACCAGACTGAAAAGCTGGAGTGAAAAACAACCAACATAAGAGTATTTATGAGTAGTCAGGGTATTTATACCCTGGGCTGGCTGCTTTTTCCGCTACAATCCTGCACTTCCATCCCCTCAATGTATAAGCTACTGCTATTGCTTATATTGTATTCCATCCCCTCAATGTATTGCTACTGCTATACTGCTATTGTATAATGGAGACAAATAAGGTGCTCCATTATACAATGCTGCCTAGAGCTTTTCATCAAAATTAGACGATTTCATAAAAAGAGAACTGCTCATTCCATTACCGTCAAGAAAGTACGAAATAAACAGCTTTTAAGAGGTGTATATATGTGGTTATAACTATCTTTTATCAGTGTAATTTCTTTAGACTCAATTATGATTCCTTTGAAACTAGAAATCAGTGTTGTTTTATTGGATCTTACAAGTTGAATTAGTTTAAGAGAGAAAACTTTAACATTAAAATCTCTTGCTGAAACTAGTTCTATGGCAATTAAAATTGGAAGTTCAACAGAAAATATGCAGCTCAGTCATTTGTATAGGCGGTATTACTCATCCATTTCCCTTATGAATATATTTTATGCTTCAAAATATAATGAAAATATGTATTTAATAGCACACAAAATGTGCATTTGAATAGGAACATTCTGGGGCTACTTATATTTTAACTTTTCAAATATTTTTTAAAAACCCCATAGGTCAAATTTATCTAAGTTGTAACACCAAATAAATTTTCTCTAAGCCAAAGCAAGAAACTTAGAGACAATGATGCATATATATTCCTTTACTTGGTTTTGATAATAAATAATAGTCTTTTCATTTTAAAATACATGATTTCTCCAAAACAAGAATTCACCTTCTCCAGAATTGATACATATGCTTGAGAGTAGGTACATCAAACTAAACCAGAGGAAGGATGACCTTGTGATTAAGTCACTGGACTGGCATGACATTCTATGAGCAAAGTTAATTTCTTAGTTCTGCCACAACCTGTGTGTGACCTTGAGCAAATCACAATCTCTCTGTTCCTCAAGTGAAAGCTGAGATAAAAATAATACTCCTTTTGTCTTGTCTATTTAGACTGAATGCTCCTTGGACAGTTATCAGAATAATTGGTGGTGCTGCAGATAATCCACCCAAATTCCCACTCTCTCCTACAAGGTGAACTTATTTTCAGAGTGGAACACTGGAAATCCTGGAAAACCTGGAACACTGTTCAGAGAATTATTTGTGTGGGAGGTGAAGGAGTGTGTTGGCCAAATAGAAAAAGGATGGTCCCCCCACATCCATGCCATCCCCACTCACTGGGTTGCATAATGCAGGACGAGGCAGGAGATGATCATATTTATCTCTCTGTAGCACCCTTGCTGTTGTCTCATAGTCTACCCCAGGGATCCGCAACCTTTGGCACGCAGCCCATCAGGGAAATCCACTGGTGGGCCAGGATGGTTTGTTTACCTGCAGCATCCAGAGGTTCGGCCAATCACAACTTCCACTGGCCACAGTTTGCTGTTTCAGGCCAATGGGGGCTGCGGGAAGTGGCATGGGCTGAGGGATGTGCTGGCTGCTGCTTCCCTCAGCCTCCCTTGGCCTGGAGCGGCGAACCACGGCCAGTAGGAGCTGAGAATGGCTGAACCTGTGGACACTGCAGGTAAACAAATCATCTCAGCCCATCAGTGGGCCACGTGCCAATCTCTGGTCTACCCAGTCAATCTAGCACTAACCCTGCCATCCCCTGCCCAATGCCACCATTTCAGCCACACCCGTGTTCAGTAATTGACTCCATTCTGCCTCCACTCGACCCTGCCAGTGCAAATCTCTCCCCTTCAGTCTAGAACCTCCCCATCCACCAAATTCTCAGACCTCGCTCCCCACCTTCACCACAGAACTGTACACCAGGCTGAGAATCCACACTCTTCCTAGGTAACCTCTCCACATCTCAGAAACCAACCTCCTCCCTTTTGAATCCTTTTCCATTAGACACATCCAGGCACAGACTAGCACCCCCCCCGACCCCCATCCTCACACTGACACAAATTGAACCCTTTGCACTCCCGCCCGATATCCAGCATCACCATACCAAGATCAGAGCCCCCGTCCCTTATTCATTATTGGGCCTGAAGAAGCAGGAGGAGAAGCAGCAGAGAGGACTATGCCAACGGAGCTCTACATTTGGATGTTACCCAACAGAAACCTGCATTCCCCACTCTGTGCCTCTTTCTTTTGCTTTTTGTAGCTCACATGCTGCAAGGATTCTAGGGGCTGGGCAGGAAGCATGCGCAGACAGTCATGTAACTCTGCTTCAGACAGATAGCAATTAGTTCCAAGGAAGTTTGTATTGCCTTTATGTGTATATCAGCCACACTACACAGCAATGGCATTATTAGTGGGGCTCAGCCCCATTAACTCTAACAACCAGCTGCCCCTGTATTTGGGGAAGGGACAGTCTGTTGCTATGTGAACAACAGCACTTGGCAAAATGTAATCCTAATCTTGGTTGAAGCCTCTAGGAGCTACTGTAAACAAACAACAGCACAGAGACAAAGAGTGCGGGCTCCTTACTACACATAAATATTGTTACAGAGCCTCTGTCAAGAAGTCTCTTGTGAGGGATTTGTTGGTTTTTTATCATGTGTAAGGTGTGACAAAGATGGTTGATTATTATTTGCAGTGTAAAAAGAACTTAATTTTAAAGGAGATTCTTTCTATTTCACAAAACTCTGCAGTTGTTGGTTTTACACTATCATTTTCATATATCAAGGACCATCTGTGTGAAAGCTTGAGTGTTAGTTTAGGACCAGCTTTTCTTGCATGACTGCAAAGTAAATTTGGCAGTTTCATCTCAGTCCCTAGCAGAGCAGTAATTCAACACCATAAAAATACACCCCTTGCTTTCCCTGATTTGTTCAACTTTGCTCAGTGGGAACAGCGCTGAGCTGACAAAAGTACTCAATTGCATCACAGCATGACAAAGGTAGGATCCAAGTCAGGGTAAAGGGTAGCTCCAGGGAATGCTGGCATTTCTATTGATTTTGCCTTTATCTTCAAGCAGCAGGAAAAAAGAAAAATGTTCCTATTTGTCCCTTTGCATTCAGGAGTATAAATGTTAATTCCCTAAGAGAATTTAGAAAAAAAATCTATAATTAATTAGAGTAACTGTAGCCGATTGCTGACTCACTGCTGCAGCACTTCCTGCTGGTCAGTTTGGGAATTAGCTTGATTCCAGCACTCAGAGCACCTCCTGCTGGCCTGCGTCTCTCCTTCCTAAGACCCCCATGTCCCTCCCAGACCCTGGTGCTCTTTACCCTAGGGTTCCTCCCCATGGCAGTCCCCATACTCTGGGTCTCCCCTCCCAGGGGAACCCCCAACTCTCTAAGCCCACCTTGCCTCAGTGGCTACTGCCAGTCATCATCTAGTCCCCTTCCTCTGGGGCAGACTGCAGTCTGTGATAGCCACTCATCATTGACAAGGGGGTTCGACCTGCTGCCCTTCTTGGCCCAGCTGTCTCCATGAAGCCCCAATACCTCCTTACGCCTTTGCCACAAGGCGTCAGCCTGGGAACTCGCCGGGCCAGAGCTCTCCAGCCCTGTCAACCCTTCACCAGTACTCTGCTTCAGGTACCCGGTGTTCCTTCAAGCAGCTAGGTCCTTCCCACTCCAAGGCTGGAGCAAGACTCTCCCAGCTCCTCCCTTAGCCCTGACTGGGTGAGGCCATATCTGTGGCTACTCTTAACCCCTTTTCTTATTGGGTCCCAGCCACAGCCCTCTCCAAGGGCTGCTTTTAACCCCTGCTCTCCTGGAGTAGGACAGCCTCCCCACTACAATGACATTGTAAATCAGAGTGATACCAGAGATAGAGAGATAAGGAGGCTGGTTTGGATGATATAGGGTCCAAGCCAAAGCCAGCTGAAATAAATGAAAAGATTTCCATTGATTTCAGTAGGCTTTTGATCAGGCTCACATTGATTAGGACCTTCACATCAAATGAATACGAGCTCCTTTGAGCTTTGACAAAGGCTAAAAAACTTTTTTTTTTTTTTTTTTTAACGTTTCTCCACTCCTCTGTATTTCTTGGTTTTGGACAAGATCAATAGCGGAAATAGAGAAATGCAGTGGGAACAACTGATTTCTTGGGTTTTTGCTTGTTTGTTTTGCAGTATCATATTTCCAACTGTGATTAAAATAGCAATAACTAGAAATCTAATGAGAAATATGTCAGTATTCTTCGAGACTTTCAGCCAACAGAAAGAGAAATTTTAGGGAACTTTAGTGAACCAATGCTTTATTACCCATCGTTAGCAAAACATTTAATATACTAATTTTCTTCAGTTCAAAAGTCTGCATTATTCTGCACAAATGCTACCAGGTGCACATGTTCATATGGCTGAAGAGGAATCCCTTTATTACTATGTATAGTAAGTTGCATTTAATATCTCTACAGAAAAGGAGCTAAAATGAATTTATGCCCAAAATTGTGCTGCTACATAATTGATAATTAAGCATCTCACGTAATGTCAGAGTCTGTATGTTATTAATTTGAAAGTATTTGAGGAAGGCTTAACATCTACCTAATACTAAATAATTAGGGTTAAGCCAAGTAGTTGGTTAAAACAAGAAATGACCCAACTCTTTGCCTACCCATTGAAGACACCTCCAAACCAAAAACTTTTTATTAAGGTCAGAAAAGTTTGGATAAGAATGCTCCATCTAGGAAGGGAGATGTGGGATGTCATAACTTGGTCCCTGCTCTTTCCTATGATCTCTATGAGACACCAACAATCCCACTGACTTCTCCATCATCATGTACTTCCCATACCCTAAGTAGAAAAGAAGCCTGCCTGCAAAGAGACAACAGACTGTCTGTGCAAGAAGACAAAGGGACTGATTCTGTACTGTTATGCACTTGGTGGATCATTTACATCTTTGCCCAAGGAGCACAAAGTGGGCTGAAAACTTCAACATTGTCATTTAACAATATTTTACCAGCACAATGCACCACTGTGTGGATATGTAAAGTACAAGACAGAGGTGAATCAAGCCCAACACAGGCTGTGGAACCAGACTTACTGGAGATGGCCATAGATCGTTTGCATACCTAAGAAGAATCCAGATATGTGAATCTTTGTCCAGACAAACCTAGGCCTCTGAAACCAGTGGCATTCATATAGCTGTTGTCCAGATATTTGGGTTAATTACACTCCATCTTTTCAGCTGAAACAGGAACATGGCTTGTTTGGTTTTAAGAAAGTTTTAATTCATTATTTTAAAGGACTCCATGTACATCAGTGTGACTCCACAACTTTAAAACATCCTGCTTGAATATAACATTGTGATTGCTGAGCTTCTAGACACTTCACAAGAAATGGTGGACCCAATTCTCCTCTCACCTACAGTAATAAATCAGTGCATCTTCACCAAAGTCAATTGAGCTATAACTATACACAGTCAGTGCGAGGGGAGTATGTTACACACAAGGCTATCACAAATCACTTAAGCACATGCTTAAATCCCATCAATTTAAAGTTAAAATTAAGCATATACTTGAATTGTCTGCTATCTTAGTGCCTAAACTGACAAAGCCACATCAAGTGTCTGGTTATATCTCCTATATCTTTTATAGAACAAAATAGCCAAAGAAATGTAAAAAGATTTTTAAATATAAACATATTTTCAAAGAAAAACAATCTATTTTGCAATATTTATTTTAAACGACATTCACTCACACTAGAATGGGGTTAGGTAGGAAGGATGTGCAGCAGAAAAATACTGTATCAGACAAACATATCGTTCAGACAATCCTAATCAATGAGCACTTTTGATTTTCAGACTACATGTTCATCTTAGACATCTTGCCCAAAACGGAGTTTATCATTCAAAATTTCAGCTCCAAATGCTTGTACTCATGTTCATTTCCATTAAGTGGAAAGCACATAGAGATGCACATATGAGGCAAGACTGCAACAAAGCATATTTGCATAGTGTAAGAAATGCCAGTGAGACAAAGTTCACTGTCCGAGCGACTGATTTACACACACAAAGGAATACAGAAATAGGCAGAGACTGAAACAATGATTAATAAACATTTAAAATTTGGGGAATGTGAGGAACAGTTGCTGTGCTCTTTAAAGTTAATGGGGTTATTCTGGATTTACAGTGATTAAATGAAACCAGAATGTGACCCAAGGAGTACCACTGACGGAAACACATTCAGATTTGAACAAAACTGTTTGTGCTTCTTGTTACTTTGAGAAATATTTTGGGCAGACCCAAAAATGCTTCATGAAATTTGGATGAAAGTGTGTACTGTAATGTCTTCTGAATATGAAATCTGACAGTGAATTCAGTGAAAGTGAACTAATAAAGCAGATCAGGCTGGCTAAAGGGATTAAATATGGAACACAGTGCCTTTCATCTCTGAATCACATTGCCCTGGAAGCTAAAAATGTATGCAATCTGATGGCTATTCAGTAACTTACATGAACTAAGTAGTGGTCTCAGTTAAGTTCATAGTGGATGGATGTCCACATATCCAGAACTATTACAACCTCTGGCTTTTTGATAGTCAGCAACATTCTTATCTAGTTCAGGTTTTGAACACTGGGGAAGCTTTATATATTTCACCTAGCAAAAGATACAACTGCCTGCAGAGCATATGTTAATATTTTTACCTGACATGATAGCTCACTTTACTATGGATAATTTAAGGAAATCAAACTGAGTTTATCTGAAGTTTAGGAGAAGGGATGCATAGTAAATATTACATTTGGTTGCAAAAGTAGCATGATTAGAAAATCCAAATTATTACTATTTATTTTTATAAAGTGCATATGTGTGTTGGACACCTGAAAGCTGTATGATAAAAATAAGTCCCTTCTATAACATTTACGATCTAAATAGATAAAGGATGTGGGGAAAGGACTCAATTCCTTTGCTGGTCCTTTGTTTGACCTCTTGTCTATATTTTGTTGATCCTAAAGCCTACATTTTCAGCGATCACTTTCAATTCCTCCCCCTCCCAAACATAAAATTATATGGTCCTCCCTGCTTCTCCCATGCAATGGATTGAGGCCTACACGTCTCCTGTGCCATGTACTGTTTGCAAAAAGTCTTTCCCTTTGCAATGAAATATTTTAGTAGAGATTTTGAACAATAGATTTCAAATCACTTCCCATAAGATTTATCCATGAGCTTTAAGATGCGTTGATTTATAATAGAATTAAAGCTTGTCCTCATGCCACAATTTTTGTAACAGGTGGTGTTTTGAAAGTGAACAAGTGTTAATTGTTTATCGACACGATAGTATCTTTAAAAGACCATCAATATACATAAAAAAGTTATTGCTTTTGGAAAAGACAATTATTATTTAAACTGTAAAGTGGCAGGACTGCAATATACTACACAGGCATCACAGATGACTTGTGGCACTTTGTGATCTGCCTGGCACAGCCATAATCAGAAAGTACTAGACCATTAGTGTACAACTTTTCCCACAAGGAATATACTACTCTGACACTGTAATTTCCAGAAAAAAATGCATTTCATTACTATGATTAAACTATGATAATTTATTATATATCTACAATAGCTGCAATGTAATATGGTTTCCAATAGCGTTCAGATCCAGAACAGCAGAGAAACTGGGTGATCTTAAGATACAGCATAAAAAGTAACTGAAAAGAATCAATTTGTGTGTGTAAAACTGATATAAGTACATTCTGCAAAATCAGTTCATTAATTTGTATTTTATTCCCCTTTATTTCAATGAAGTTCTTTGAGATGTATTTTGTTGCTTGTCTTAATTTGAACTAGAGTGAAATCAGTGGTGATAATTACACTTCATTTCCCATGCTAAATGCACTGCAAAATGCACTGCAGTGAATTTTTTCCCCCATCTGTTTCTTGCTCAGTTAGTTATTAAGTTTAGGTCTTAAGTTTGCCCTTCAGCATACTGTAAAATGTAAAGAAGTTTTACACTTGAAAAATAGAACAAATTAAAAATCATGCTCATAACTTAATTTTTTCTATTTATTATTTATACAAATAACAATTAAGATTGTTATAACAATGTGATTAGAGGGGAAAAAAATCTATGTTCTCCTACTCCATTATCATTTGTATGTTTAACAGTATTTCCTAATGGCCAGGGCTCCATTGTGCTAGACAGTAGATAGAGAACAAAGAGACAGTCTCTGTCCTAGTGGCAGCTCATTACTTTTTTGCCAGGTGAGGTGCAAAGTACAAATTAGTTATGCCTGCCCCAGCCCAATGTATAACTGAATAGCTATTAAAAGCTAATCTTATTTACAGTGAAGAAACAGCAGACAGACCTGGCACCTGGAGATGCCACAACTGCCACTGCTCGCAAGGCCGGCACCAGTGGTGTAGGCTTTGCTAAAATCCTGCCATCACTTCTCCTAGCAGGGGTTACCACAGCAACACTTTTATAAAGTGGCTCCTGGGTGTGGTAAATTGCCATAGTAACAAAGCAGCCTCTTGAGGCACTATTAGTTATCCCAAGATTTGAGCCTCATGCAGCACTACATTCTTCAAACTTTCTGGTGTTTCAGTAGTGGAGAGAGTGAATTATGACATTCAAATCAAATCCCAGTTTGCCTTAAGTCTGTATATATTTAGCAATGAACTAAAAAAGAATATGCAAAATGTAGTTTGTAGCTTTTGGGAATTCTTGGTTAGGCCGTGCCTCACTCACCAGGACTAACAAGCTGCCCCTGCCCTGTTTTGAAGAAGTTACAATCTAAGTATAAGGCTACAGACGACAGACGGATAAAACAGTGATTCCTGGAGACTGCAAAACAGTGAGAGATTATACCAATAACAGTACTCAAAAACTGTGCATACAAAATTATAAGGACATCCCGGAAGCCAAGCTCTGAAAATTTGATACTAAGAAATGAATACCAGGTAAATTTCAAATACAATAGACATGGTCAGCTTCACTTATCTTGTACCTGAGATTGCGCGCGCACAATCAGTAGTTATTTTGTATCATATCATTCTACCAAATTTCCTGAGACTCCCCTAAAAAAGATTAACACCTTATAACTAAAGCTCAGTGACATTTTTCAAGATGAAATTTTTTTCACCAAAAAATTCAAGTTAAAGTCAACTCAAAATCACTGAATTCTTTTGGCTGAAAAGACAACAAAACATTCCAAAAACCAGAAATATTTAATTGGGACATAATGAAAATATTCCAGTTTTAACTGCCTTTTTCTTTCACAATTATCCCGATTTTATTTAAAAAAAAAATTAAGAAAAGAAAAAAATTAGTTTTGGGTGAACAGAACATTTATTTCAACCTGAAACAATTTTTCAACTTCTGTTTCACCAAAAAATAAGTTATTTGAACAGGTCTATGACACCCTGAATATCATTTTCTTTATGTACCATAGCATCCTACAGCATTAGCTTAACACTGCAGCATCAGTACTGTACAATATAGTGTACTGAACTATTGCTATAGCACTTCTTATTATAAAGGTTACCTTCCAAAATATAGTCTTAAAAAGCCAAAAGCTTCATATATATTGTACTCTACAGAATGTGGTCTCTTTTTTATATAAAAACAATGATAGCATATTATATAAATAATACTAAGTCATTTCTGAAAAAAAATAGTTCAGACTTTCGTTAGGGACATATTTCTGACCTACTTAAACTGGACATAGTGACTATGATGTATGAGAAAAATCCCCACCTGGCAACAGTAGTTTCCATGGTGATAACAGTGTGGGCAGGAGGAACTGTGATTCATTATATTGTTAATGCTTGAATTCATCATCTCAGCAGAGGAACTGCATATGGCCTAGGATTACCTTACAGGCCTTTTTGATATCTCCTGTACTGCCACTGATGGGGAAAATAAGCTGGCTTTGGACATCTTATTTAATACACATTTGTTACACAATGAAATGGATAGAAGAGCTGTTTTTCCTGAAACACAGTACATGATCAAATGAATGAAAATCTCAACATTCTATACATTACATTGATGTCATAACGACAATATAATTATTATAGGTAGGATTCAGAGGGAAGAATAAGCACTGTGCCTTGCCTGATAAAAAAGAAAAACTCACGTCTTTTATTCCAGAGGTCCGCTGCTTCAGTTGTAACAATAAACAGATTTTTTAAAAGACAATTTACATTGAAAGTTGATAAATTGAACCACTGTTCCTTGCCAGTAGTTTAACATTTTTTAAAACAGAAATATCTATGCGAAACACACCAGGAAAGCTGGAGGGCATCAATATTTTATATATTTTTTTGTTAATTGGAAAATGAAAGATTTGAGTCAAATAGTTGGTTTTATTAATTCTACAACAACCAGGCTTTAAAAGGAAAACTCTTGAAAAAGCAAGGTTGAAGTGGAACACAGTTTGATGTAAAGGAAGGGGTTGGATCCTGATACAGTCTTACTCTTCTGATTATCAAGGGCACTCACTTTCCAAATATAGCCTATTCCACAGAAGTTGTAGTTTTTGGGCAAATATCTTCAGGTGGATAGTGCTCAAATATCACGAAAGCAGATATAGTAGATGGATTTTTTTAACCCCTTGTAATTAGTACAATACATAAATACTTGCCCATGCCTACTTTTATTGTGCACACTCCTTACTTTTAATTATTGTGCATGATTAAATATAATTGCCAGTGTCTTTTAAAGTTGTAAAAGACATATAGCCTGAAATCATATGGTTAATTATACAATGATCCATTACCTTGAAACAGATTAAATATATTATATCAGTTCTTTGTAAGAAAGCATAGACTAATGTCATTGTGTTAACTTGCAATGAAACACAGAAAATCTACAATGTATAGTCCACTGAATATTATTGATACTTAGAGAAACAGACAATTATTTATATGAGATTGAAGAGAAAGTAAAATGAGTTTTATAAATGATGACCACCATGGAGGTTTCTCAGTGTTAACTATAATAGTTACTACTGCTTTTAATATCCATAATATTAGCTCTTGTGAGTTTCACAGGGGGTTAGTGTCAGTGTTCTTCTATACTGCTAGAACACTTTCTAATCTTGTATGCCACCACAAAGCTGATGAGATACTCAAGATTCAAGGTCAAAAAGATGAATGTAAACAGTTTGTACAGAGTTCAAAGTTTCTAGTTTTTATATGCACTGTTATCAGAGTGCCTAGGAAAACAGAAATTACTTTTTTTCTTGTTTTATAACAGGGGTAGGCAACCTATAGCATGGGTGCCAAAGGCAGCACATGAGCTGATTTTCAGTGGCACTCACACTGACCACCTGTCTGTCCTGGCCACTGGTCCAGAGGGCTCTGCATTTTAATTTAATTTTAAATGAAGCTTATTAAACATTTTTAAAACCTTATTTACTTTACATACAACAATAGTTTAGTTATATATTATAGACCTATAGAAACAGACCTTCTAAAAACATTAAAATGTATTACTGGCATGCGAAACCTTTAATTCGAGTGAATAAATGAAGAATCAGCACACCACTTCTGAAAAGTTGCCAATCCCTGCTTTATAATATCTGACTTTCTTGGAATACCTCATATAAATCAGACCTGTGCTTTTAATTCAGTGGTTTTGGTTAGTGATTCAGACAGCATAGCAGTATACTATAAAATATGTACCATTCAAATACCAACTATCACATACAGCATTCTGAGAACAGTACTGGTCTTAAAGAAAGGCAACTGTAAATATTGATCAACATTCCACGATCAGATGCTGTTTCATTAATATGTTTCTAAAGTCTTAAAAATCAAGGCGCAATGTTGATGATGCATTAAGTGGCCATTTAATCAGTATGGAACCAATGCTTCAGCACTGTGTTAAATAGCACTGCTGCTACCAATGCCTTCTACATATGATGCAAGCATACTTTGGCACTGAAAAGCCTATGGGACTTTTTGCAAGAGTAGCCCTGGCATCCTAGACAAATTGCAGTTGGAGTAATTATATCTATCTATCTATCTAAATTCACTTCTGCTCTGTGGTTGCTCTGCACTGTAAGTAGCTGACTTTTAGACCCGAGAGTCGGAATTTCAATAGCAGCTATAGTGAAGCATATGTGTGTATGTGATAGTCTTTGAAAGATGATCTACAAATACACATAATTAATTATCATCATTACTGAAAGAATCATGTGTTAACAACATCTTTTAAAGAACCAGTTTGAACATTTATTCTCACACAGACAACACTGAGTTTGAGTTAGGATTGCTACAGTGCACAGTCCACCAACGCAAACTGTAAAAAGCAAGGAAATAAATAGTTACATTATTCAATTGCTCAGCTATGCTTCAATCATCAGCTCCCCTTCCCAGTCTCAGCTACCTCCTGCCACTACCCACAGCCCACATATATCCACCTTCCTAGTCATAATGGCTTCTGTCTGAACTGCTTTGTCTTTTCTGGTAACATAAGTCAGAAGACACAGAGCACATTAAAAGGCATAAGAATTCTTTTCTTCTTTCCCCTTTCTGCCCTTCCTCTCTCACTGTTGCCAAGATTCATTTTTGAGCATACAACTGCTCACTACAACTGGGCTGTTCTCTGTTACTGTACTGATCTGATGCACACAGGCATGTGTACACACACAAAACAAAACACAACCTTATTATCTCTGCATGTGAACAGTGATTTCAAATCTTGAAAATGATGCTGCTTTCTGAAGTACTGATCCAATGCAAGAGGGCCTGGTATTTTAGTAGAAACCAGAACACAGATATGGAATATGTTAGAGAGGAAGCATGGCCTTTTAATGCACTAGACATGGACTCAGGAGATTCGGTTCAATTTCCAGATGTACTACAGACTTTATGTGACATCTTGGGCAAGGCACTTAGGACATGTCTACATGTACAGTCCTACAGTGGAACAGCTGTACTGACTCAGTTGCGCCACTGCAGGGTGTCTGGTGGAGATACCCTATGCCGACACGAGAGAGCTCTCCTGTCGACATAATAAAACCTCCACGAACGACAGAAGCTATGTCAACAGGAGAAACTCTCTCACCACATAGTGCTTTGCACAAAAGCGCCTTGTCAGTGTAATTTATGTCACCCAAGGTGTGGTTTATTCACATCCCGAGTAACATAAATTATGCTGACATAGGCTGTAGTGTAGACATGACCTTAATCTCTGTGGGCTGGATTAACAAAGGGATTTAGGTGCCTAACTTCCACTCTAAGTGGCCAAATGCAAAATTTAGATCTTCAAAACCCCACCTAAAACTGTAGGTGCCTAAATTCCCTCAGTGCCTACATTTCCACTGACAAAGTCCATTTGGTGCTTATCACTGGGCATATACTCAGCCACCTAAATTCTGACATCTAGGCAACTAGCTCATACCTAAGCCTGGTGGGATCCTCAAACTACTCACCTAGTAGGCATTCTCAGAGGCTACCTAACAGACAAAGTACAACTGAAAGAGGTTGTGGTAGTGCTGCCCAGTGAGCAGAGGGCTCACTCCAGATTAGAAGACATAGGTTCAACTCTGGCTAATATGAGCTGAGACTTAAATGTCTGTCTCTCAGATTGCAGGTGAGTGCCCTGACCACTGGGCAATAAGGCATTCTGGGGTAGTGATATCTGTCTCTTCCTATTGAAGCTGTATATATACTCTCTCTCCCCGTGGTAAAGAGATGTTGGTGGCTAGTAGCCTACCTGAGCCACTTCCAATCAGCCCCTAGTTCAGATGAAACACATTTTCCTTCCTAACGTAAGGGAGGGGGGAAACCTTTAAATGACAGGCCATGAACCTTTCTTCTCACTTGCCAAACAAAGGATCCTCGCCTTCAAGGCTGTGCGAAGCACATTGGCATAGGGATCGTATCTCATTCTAATTATGTACAGCACCTAGAACAATGGGACCATGATCTGAATTGTAATTGTTCATTGCTAGTGTAATACAAATACTAAATAAAGTAAGGTATGAAACTCATATAATCCATGACTCTATATGACTTGTGATTTTTTCAAGAGTCTGTTGCTGACAGATGAAGAAATACATTTTTTTTAAATGTTGGCTGAAAAATAATATCACTATAAGACATGCCATACTCAATTATATGGCATCATGTCATGGGGAAATCTGATACAATCTGACATATGCAATGGGCTGTGAGCAACAGAATTATAAAGCTAAATGTCAGGCAAAAGATGTGATCCATCAGAGATCTGTTGCATCACACAGAAATCCAGTATTAGCACCAAAAATTAGCTAATCAACTATTTTTAAAGGATTAGCAAGTATATCACAATAACATAATAACTATTACCCATATGTTTTTAGTTTGGTTCTCCAAAACATTTTTAGATGCATTATGATGACCTGACAGAATACATCTACTAGTAATAATACCTCTCTTATAATTTGATTTGTCATGTCAAAATCAAAACAGCTGATGGTACTTGGACATAGAAGCCAAAAACCAGACTGTCTGGGTAAAACCTGGATGGGGGGCAACCCTATGTTTGAGGAGTTCTTTAAAAGAAAACAAAGAGTCACACTACACAGCAAATCAGGCATGTATTTTTAAATGTTTCATTTGCAACAAACTGACTATGAATGGAAACACAGATGATGATGATGATACAAAATACAGTAGTCTACAACTTTCATATCAATTTCCAGAACAACTGTTCTGCTGTTGAGTACTAAAGTACACCACCACTGCATCAGGGAGGAAGACACAATATTATAGAAAGCAGGTATACAGATTTGGACATTTGGGTATAAATTTTCAAAAACTTGAACTTATTTACACACAAAATGTGGTGTTGCACCTGAAAACAAAATAAAGAGTGTATGTTTGTTTGGTTGTAATTATAGTTTTGTTCTGAAAGACACAGCCAACTTCTGATGCACCCTAACGAGTGAATCTATTCAATCATTCAATATATATCTCCAACGTTGCAATATTTGCTCCTAGTTTTGGCCCATGGATTTACATATTCAAAAGAGTGCAACATTTAAAACTATTTTCAGAAATAATAATGTACAAGCTTTCCATGTACAAATTTCCATGACCTGAGAACTCTGTATAAAATCAAAAACTTGTGTCTCTCACCAACAGAATTTAGTTCAATAAAAGAGACAACATGGAAGAGGTAATATGTCTGACTCATTTGAAATGCACTGAAAAAGTATGTTCTGATCTACTGCTCATTAAAGTCAATAGCCATCTTTCACTGATTTCAGTGGACACTGAATTGGGACCTTATTTCTTAATTAAAGCTAACTCAGTTGGAGATGACTAATTTAGTTCATTTACATTACTTTCTCCCCATTTTTTCCCATTTAACTGGAACAGCCAGCAACCTGCTAACAGGACTCCTTTTGCAAACATAGTTATGGAAAAAGGTTTGATTTGTTTTCTAAAGGATGGAATATGTTGGTGTAATGCCTTTCATTTGAAATCTTGACTTTTGTTTCAGCTGGTGTAATTTTTAGAAGCATAAACACACCCAAAAGTTGATGAAATGAAAAAGTGAATGAATATTTTATTCCATATTATTCATCTTATGATTACTAAGAAAATTTTTATACAGAAAAGGAGTGAGTGAGTGGGCTGACCCATACATGCATGTTCTTTTAAAACTGTCTTCCTACCCATTTCTCAATTTATGAAAGAAAAAAAAATCCATAGTCAATAAAAATTCAGTCAGATATGCACTGCTCTTGTCCTCTTTAATGCATTTGACTTCAGGCTTTCAATTTTTAAACATGCAATAGTGTTCATTCATAGGCAAGTTCAGCTTTCATTCATTCTATGATGGTAATCAACCTAAGTGCTCCCCTTTAAAGCTATTAGGCATACTCATTGTAAATGAGAAAACAAATATTTCATAGCAGAATTCATTACCATCACCAATTAACCTATTAATCAAACATCCATATAATCCCAGAGAGTTAAAGATGTTAGATTGCAGGATTGAGCATGAAAGAAGGCACACAGGAGAGAAATGCTGGCATAATAATGTCATTCTCTAATGCTGATAAAGTTGTAAAAGGTACTTATTACACAGAAGACTAAGAGATACCAAGTTCATGTGTTTTTCAGCAATTTATGACTCTCCCAATAAATTGCTAGCAATACACTTGGCAAAAGGCAGCTTGGTAATTCATTTAACAAGTTTCTTTATAAAAATTGTCAATTTAGCTGAGAATTCACAGATTCTAAGATAAGTTTAGGTGAGATTTTCACTCTATTTCAAAATAACTTCACTTCCACATGCAAAAGATTACTGGAGGTATCTTGCTATTTTCTAAAATAAGCCAATGAATTAAAGATTTAGTAGGGATTTTTAAAAAAATAGATAAAAGTTGGGTCAATATTTCTCCTTAGAATTGCCTGAAGACTGGGCACTAAGATGTTGTAACAATATGTGCTGTAACAATTCGTCAGTAAACTGCACTGGTGACTGGCAGGAAGGCGGAGGAGTAGAGATGGGGGACAAGGTCTTTGATAATATTGCAATTCTAACATTAAATTTGGAAGTATTCCATTAAATCTTGCTAATGGCAATCTGACATTTACTCACTCACTATATACTAGGCTTCATGCTAAAGTTATACAAGCAACCAAATAAGTTAAAAAAAAAAAAAAAGTATTGAAGAAACATGCCACAAGGGAATGATTTTTAGGGCTTTTTTCCTACCTTAAGGGGAAGATTGCATGTCTACCGATTAGTAGATATTGATGTTCCATAATGTAAAATTTTATTTTAAATGTCTTGTTAGACCAGGCATCAAAAAGTTAACCTGAGAGGAAAATGTCCAGACTTCCAGTTTAGATCTGAAGGGAGTAAATAAGGAAGAAGAAGAAAATGTTATACAAATGTTATAAGAAAACAGTAAGAGAGAAGAGTGCTAAATGTTCCAGGAAAAAAACTAAAATAAACAAACAAGCAGACTACTTCAACATACTGAGCATCTTCGATCTAAAAATCAGTTCTAATGATACAATAAATATGTCGCCCATTCCCCTAGCATATGAATGCCTGGAGAGGTGAAAGGCCATTTCAACCTCTAACAAGAGGTAGTAAAGGAAGGGTTGCCTGGAGTCTTCTACGTTTGCAAATTTCAGGCAAAAGGGCAGTTGAAGGAGTCCTTTCCCATAAGTTGTATTGCCTACAGAACTGTGAGCCATTATATTCATTATCAGTAGCACATAGAAGCCACCAATCAGGAATCAGGACACACCCGTGCTAGGTATTGAACAAACATACAACTAAAAAGACAGTGTCTGTTCAAAAGAGCTTAGACTCTACATTTCAGAATAGTAGCTGTGTTAGTCTGTATCCGCAGAAAGAACAAGGAGTACTTTTGTCACCTTAGAGGCTAACACATCTATTTCGACATAAGCTTTCATGGGCTAGAACCCACTTCATCAGATGTAGATGTAGACTTTACTTAATGCCTAATGGCTACTGATGAGGACAGAGTTTTAAGGGCAACATCTGCCATCTAGAGGAAGAAATGCAAGTGATTTGTAAGGAATTAACCCTTTGTCAGACCTTCCCATGATCTGACAAGTAGCAGTTATGTGAGGTGGGCTGAGTTGTGATGGGGCTGGAGGCTCCACTAGTTGTTTTCCTAATCCCTTTGTGAAGGGGTTGCTAGGGTCACAGTGGCTACTAGAACCAGTAACCTACAAGGCTGGATTTGTTCCTCAAATCTGATGGACTCACCCAGCCAAATTACTTCATCTGGACGATGCAAATTGGATTTGGGCCTTATTATGGAAACTGCTAGGACTTTTAGTTTAATCGTTCCCTTTTAATGTGGCAAACTACATGCATTTGTCTTTCATGATAATGTACAGAAGTTTTCTCTGAGCTGCTTACATCCTGTGTCATATCAATTGCTTTGTACTGTACATTATTTTTATGCTACTCATGTCTATGTGGATCTTTCATAACAACTGAAGTGATCATACATCCTGTAAATGTTACTTTTTAGGCCTCCTGACTGCTGTTGTGGTTTATTTTAAGCACAGAATTCAGAACAAAATACACAGATAGATTAAAGGAATATCGACAAAGCATATAATCATTCAGAGACTTTCTTAAAGTACAATTGGATCTGTGCCCATAGCCAAAAAGTATGGATTTTTCCAAGATCACATTTCAAAACACAGTCTTTTTTTACTATCTCAGTAATGCTAGCTTTCACTCACTTACTGAGTGCTGAATAGCTTTCCCTAGCATTTTATAATTTTAAACATGGGCTATTCCCTCAGTTCAGTTACGGAATTATTTACAAGGGTAGATCATACCTAACTGGACTGTGCTGTAGGCACTTACATATAAGCTTATTTGAATAATTAGGCAAAATGTTATTCAGGATTAGGGTGACCAGACAGCAAGAGTGAAAAAGTGGGATGGGGGTGATGGGTAATAGTCTTTTATATAAGAAAAAGCCCCAAATATTGGGACTGTCCTTATAAAATTGGGACATCTGGCCACCCTAATCAGGATTAATGGCTCTCATTGTTAAAGAGTTGCATGAAAACAGAAAAGAAAGATCTCAGATTGTTGCTCAAACAGCTAGATGTGTCTCTCACATTTTCAGTCTATTTTGTGTAACTCTGAACCCAGGCCAGACTCTCCCTAATGGAATGGCTGCTTCATACAACTCCCTTAATGCATACTGTCCCAAAGCCAGTGTAGCTGGCTGCAGGAATTGCTCCTGTGTAGGAGGATCCTTTGGTGGCACAGAGATAGTGTACTGGCTTCTCTTGGCCAGGCTATTTTTATTTTCTTTTACACATAATTGCAGTTCTTGGTTTCAGCCAGGACTGTAGCAGTGAAACAAAATCCCACAGAAGGGGTAATTCTTGTGATGTGTCCAATGCAGCTGAAACCAGGTAGTACTAGAAAAAAAGATCACCTGGGAAGTCACATTTTACAAGATTTCCAGATTCATCTCCAGAAAAGAGAGGTTCAAAGGCATTCAGAGATGCTTTGGATAAATAGCTGAACTTTACAGAGACTTTTAAATTGAACTTCCAAATCTTCTCAATGTAACATTACAAATGACAAATACACACCACGCACATAAACACACAGAACCCGATTTAAAAACATGGGTGCTTTATTGGGACCGTGCTTAGTTCCCAAGATGTTGGGTACAACAGAGGGCTCTCTAGGAGCTAAAGTAATACACATAGTGAAAAATAATAAAAACCTAAGACAAATCTCATACTTGTATGTTCAAATTGACAGATAACTAATGCACTTGATTTATTTATTATGGTATTTATTATGACAATTTAACTTGTATCTACCTCAGTGTTTACCAATTACATGCTTAAATGCTTATTTGAGCATCCAAATATTGGCCCTGGTCATCCTCTTAAGGTGTCTTTTGAGAATGGGGAACACAGTAAAACAGTAAACTGAAACAAACAGAATATGTAAAGGCAGGATTTTTGAAAAAAGATAATGATAACAGAAGAAAACATTCCTTTTGTAAAATGAAAGTTGTAAAATATTTGCATTTTATAGAAAACATGACTAGTGCTTTATTTTTCCACTTAGGGGTTTTTTTTTAACATAGTCATCAAAATATATGATATTTTAAAGTGTGCATCAGCAATGAAGTAAGAGTCAGCAACTCTGTCTGCAATAGCTTAATAGCCATGACTGGATCTGCCAAATAATAAAAAAATCACCCTACTAGAGACAAGATCAGAAAGACAAGCTGATACTGGAAAAAAAATTCAGTGAATGGTATAATGAACATTGGCATCTATACTGCAAACCTCGCAAATAAGTGACCACAACAAGCCAAAACCAAAGCAGGAACAGATTAAGAAGAAAGGCGAACACTACAATCAATCAATCAGAACATGTAGTGCCAAATTACAGTTGTAGCTCCATGTATCTGTCACTATGCAGATAAATGCTGCTATTTTTATAGATCCCAGTTCTTTCAAGAGATGCCAGTCTTTTGGCCTAAAATGTACATAAATGAATGCAAATGCAATGGGATAAGACAATTAAAGTTTGTGAGAACCATACCAAATATATCTATAAAAAAGGAAGAAATATTGAATAGGTAGAAATATTAATGCTGGTTAAATACTATTCAACTTGTCTGAAGAAATTTTCAAATCTAAAATGTCATTTACTCCTGTTATTTACCCAGCTCCACCAAATGTATATATTTTTAAAAAGTCACAATGGTTTCAGCAGCTGCATTATCAAAAGGAATGAGAAGGAAAAGAGCGATTGAAGAGCAGCGTACCATCTTGCCACATCTTATTTTAAGTCATATTGTTTAATACAAACGCATTAACTCTAGGGCTGGCCAAATTCTAGTCTGGGAAATTACATCTGCCTCCTGCAGTTGTCTCTGTATTTTATTTGAACACAGTATGCTCCATTTCCTGTCCTCAGCTGCTGCTGTGTGCTTTTAAAGAGACACTACATTCCACCTCAATAACTTTTACATACCCATGATGGGCAAAATAACCTAGCGAGTAATATTCTGGCTACAGAATTGGAACTACATGAATATACTGACTGATCTGACCCAAAGCTTGTAAAGTGTTTTGCACTGTGGAGGGCCAAAGTGGAGAGGGGTTATGCAGGAATCAGTAGTAGGGGGTGTGAAGCCATCAGGTGTACTATGGTAATCTCTCTAGCCACCCTCAACCCCCTTTAAAAGAAACTCTGATATCATTTGGGTCCAGAGAGAACACATGGTTTATCTTAGAACAGGGACCTTACTCTTGGGATGATGGAGCATGGGAGGCTGAAGGACTGTGGACTGTATCTTCCCCCATGGCAGACTGGAAGGGACATATTTAGAAAGTGTCCCTTGAAAGGGACATAATGTTGGCTTAAAATGACAGAAATTGGTTTAAGACTCACTGTGGCATATGTCATGTCATTATACTTGCTTTATTCAGTACACCCTGTGCTCAAGTGTTTGGTTTATACACACACCTGAGAATCTGCTCCATTCTTTTCCATTTGTTGTTGCTAGTCTTATGCTTCTTCAGTTCTGTGCTGCTTCTCCTCCTGCTCCATTTCTGAAATGGCGACAGTTACTGCTTTGCCATGGACAAACAGAGCAGTCATGGTATCTTGCCAGTATATCATTACTAACTGGCTTTGAGCTAGGCGAAGAACACCCAGCTGCAAAAGTAAGCTTGTACTGCAATGTAGAATAGCCTTGCTTATACATCTACAAAAAGACATCATCCAGTCATCATCCACTAAAATAAATCCTAGTTGTTTGTGCTGAGGTTGCTGATACTGCAAGAAACACTGAATGTGGCACTCTGCTGCAATGAAAGCAAAAACTAGCAAATTGCTTAAAGTGATGAGCATCAAATAAATTAGTAAAAGAAGAAAAACAACCACCCTACTCTAAAAACACATTATATACTGTACTTATATATGAATCTACTAAATACAATGAATTCCAAAGGCTTTTCTTCCCATATAAAGTCTGAGTTTCAGATTTGTTTTTAAACTAAGGCCACTCTTGCGCCTACATTTTCCCAATAAATCATGCCTTCAATATTGATGAAAATTGTTTTGCATGCAGTATAAAAATCTATCTCAGGCCTCCATGTTAAGTGGTATCATCAACATTCTGTTTTAATATATTCTTCTGTTTTTCTTCCTAAAAATATTTTACTTTATTCCAAAAGGGGAAAAGCACAAGTGTCTTAGATGATACGCTGACCATATAATATTTAATGTGTGTGAGTTCTGCAGTATGGTGGCCCTACATTTTACTAAATCCAATTATACCAGTTCCAGGGATGGCGAGTTATATGGGTCCATGGTGCCTGTGCTCCAGCAATATTCAGGGCTAGGAGGCCCGGCTCCACCAATGTTCGGAGCTGGGTTTCTCCCCCGCCCCACCTGCCACCCCCACGCACTTCCCCTGAGCATCCCTGCCTGTGTCCTGGGCAGTGGGCAGCTGGCAGCTGTCCCCTGCATTTGTAATTCTTCAAGTCTGCCTATTTTCTGAACTATTCCAGTGGGACTCTCCACCAGCACAGGGGCCTCCCCTGCCTACCGTCACTGCTTCTGCCCTACACTGGGCAAGGGGCAGTCCCATCCTCTACCCCCAGGGAGGCTACAGGGGCAGCAGCAGGGGAGGAGGTGCAAATTGACAGCAGCACCTCCCCCGTTTCCCCACCACCACCACAGGGAAGGCAAGGGGCCTTCCTTCACCTGAGAGGGGCTTTAGGAGCATGTGCAGTGACAGTGGTGCGAGATGAATGTGCTGCTGGGGGTTGCGAGAGAAGAGGAACACCACCAAAAAATATACAAACCTGCTGCACCTGATCAATTCAATTTTGATAATATGACCACACACAAAAAAACCCAAAACACAACAAAAAACCCATGATTGTCAATGTAACTTTCAGGTCTGTTGAAAATGATGGTAGTATTGCTGGTACCAAAATATCCAAGGTTTCCATTCCTTCTCTAAAATATGTAGACAGCATGGCGAGGTTTCAGTCTTTCCTTTCATATAGCATAAAGGCTGATTAAAAGAGATGTTCTGGTGAGTAGCGGCCACACAGGTGATAAATCTCTAGTGTGATGCATTGGTTCTACCATGGCTACTCTGGCAAGGCAAAGTCATTTAAATAGCTTCACCTATAGGTCAACTGTTAATTTTTAACTGGAGTGGTTGAGAAACCTTGCAACCATAGTAATGGGGGATGGAGGTCATCAGCTAAATAACTACTTTCTTCAGATAAAACCAAAAATAAACTCTTTTGGTTGACCAAATCAACATTTACCAGGAATATTCTTAAGGCTCTTATGTTTGCCATTTGATGAATAAGGTGGGATCTTTCTCTAGGTATGTGGATATACAAATGGGGTAATAATCCATTTCCCACTTGAGTGGAAGTGTTTCAATTTTTCACTTCTTTTTATTTTACTACCAATTCATAATTAGGTGAATGATAAGCCTCATTGCTTAGGGGTTTGTCTAGAATCAGATTCTCAAACGAATTGTCACACCTTGAACCAAAGAGATTATCTTGTGAGAAAAGAAGAGTAGGGCAAAAAAAAAAAAAAGGATATAGATATTTTGGTACATTCAGATACCATTTCTGAGCTTCCGTTAATTCACAAATAGATATAAAGAGTAACAGAATTAAGACTGATGTTATGTTTATGATGGATGGGTCTAAATTACTTTTCAGTTGGGACAATCTATTATCAAATAACTATATGTCCACAATAGAAAACTGTTTAGGAGAGGGCCCTTTTTTCATTTTCTTATAAAGAAAACCAGTTACTTAGACCCTTTGACTTCAAATACAAATGCAATGGTTTAATGGAGATAAGTGAATTTTTAAACACTATGTAAGTTGAAACAGAAAATGTATTGCATTATTGGAGTTCCCTGAGATAGTTGGTCAGCTGTATCTATTAGGTCACAGGTAAACTATTCCATCTCTCACGATGCTTCTTTCCTACATTCTGGGTACCATACAGTCTGCCTGATATATATGTTGCATAGAATTATGGTATATGTCATGATAGTAAATGAATTACAGTTATATTTAACTCCAATACTTCAGGGGAAATGATCCATACCCTAATTAACTTTAAACAGTGTGACGGAGTCAGTCCAGAAGGATATAGGAGAGTGCTGGAAGGCTGGTATATTAGTCTCAGGATGTGCAGAGGACAGGATATGCCTGTTCCCTGCATAGCCAAACAAAGGCTACTCCAGGCCAATCAAGACACCTGGGGCCAATTAAGAACCTTCTAGAAAGGAGTAGAAACAGCTAGCCTAATTGGGACACCTGAAGCCAATCAGGGACCAGCTGAAACCAGATAAAAACCTCCCAGTTAGTCAGGTGGCTGTGGGTGTCAGGAGCTGTGGAAGGAAGTTATGCTGTTGGTGAGACTGAGTGTTGGACAACATATCATACTGAAGGAAGGAGGCCCTGAGGTAAGGGTGAAGTGGAGTTTGAAGAAGCAGAGACTGCTGTGATGAAGTAGCCCAGGGAATTGTATTGTGTTTTGTGCCTAAAAGGTCAGCCATCTTAGCTAATACTATTAGGGTCCCTGGGCTGGAGTCCGGAGTAGAGGCTGGGCCCGGGCTCCCCCCTTTTCCATCTTCCATACTGGCCTGTGATGAAGGTAACTCACTAGGTGGTGACCCTTGCAAATTATACTGAGAAAGGGAGGTCACTCTGGGGCCTAGATGAGTTTCTGAGGCCCCTAAATCTGCCAGAAAGCGCAGGACCCACAAGTACAGACTTGGAGCTTTGTCACAACAGTCATAAGTCCTAACAGTATATTTTATATGATAATCATGCTATGAAAATGAAAATTTTAAACAATAAAACACTGGTGTTATTCAAGTTAAAATGAAAATTTGCATCAGAGTGACTGCAGATAAGTCAATTCAAACTCAAGCATATGTGAGGATATTGCATGTTGATAGAGCAGTGTTTCTTCTTTCCAAAACAAAGAAGTATAATTACGATTATAATGTAGGGTAGGTTTGCAGCATAAGAAAGGAACGTGGAATGATCAAAGCTTCAGTTACAATGCTATATTCCTTTGTGAAAATGCCCCCAAGATATGAGGAAAAGCTTGAAATTAATGAGGTGGAATGATTACCTTTCATCTAAATCTGCTCTAAAAGCAATGCACCCACTCAGCAGGCACTGCTTTATTTACTTTAAATGAATGCTCTCAGGGCTATATCCTCTACCATAAGGAATCGGGTAACTTTTTCATAAACAGTATCCAAAATGCAAAACATGGTTATCATGAGATTTGCCTGTTATTCAAAGTTCACTGAAATCTATGAAGGATCATTAATTGAGCTACAGTGATCGGCACCATGTTAAACCTAAATATCAGTGTATAAGATATAGGCAAAGATAAAAAGGGGAAGGGTGAAAAAATCAGAGGAAAATCATAACCAATTATTAAAAATTTGAAGTCATTTTAATTCAGTAGATTTCAAAAAGGAATGATTATTTTAATTTCATCAGCATTTTTGTGTAAAATTGTATTGGAAATGTTTATTTTAGAAATGTTAATTTTTTCTGTTTATATTTTCAATTCTGTTTATATTTATCCACCTATTTCTTCCTCTTTCCACCTTTTTTTTCCATTTTTGCTTGAAAAAAATTACTACAATTTGTTTTTCCAATTTTATTAAAAAAACAATTGGACAGGGGAGGAAATTGTACACATTTCTGAAGTAAGGAAAAGGCATTTTTCAATGGAGAAATTAAATGTTAAAAAAAATTCAGCCAGCTGTAGCCAGAAGACTTGGCCTTCTAGTCTCAGATCTGCTATGACTTTTTATGTGAACTTGGATACATCATCTGATTTTACTTGGTTTTGAAGTTCAGATATTTTATCGTTTCTGTTTGGTTTCATTTGTTTACCTGTTTGTTTACTAAATGTTAAATAATGTTTATGATGTAGTTGCTGAGGTTAAAGAAAAAAAGGAAGTCTCTTTAAAAATAATAAAGCCTCCACTAACCAAAATTAACTGTTTTAATTCCGTAATGGATAAGTCCAATAAGGAGAGGTTTGAACTGGAAATCCTTTAGAAGTTTGGTTCATATGATTTCTATTTACTACTTAAAATATGTTGAGTGGATGTAGCTAAGACAAGACCTTAGTAGGAAGGTTTTTTATATCAAATAAAATGATACGGTTACAGCTTCTTTACCAGTCATGTAAGTCTGACTTAAGGTGGGCAAGCACTGGGAAAACACATTTGCAAACATTTTCATTAAAATCCAATTTGCAATTTGATTTGAGCATGCTCATACCCTTAATTTGTTTGGTTTCTCCCAAGTATTTGAGGCACTGATTTAAGTTTGCATGAATGTTTAAGAACTTCTGTGCACTCAGATAAAGGTGTGTGAACAAATATGTCCGTGCATAACTATAGCATGTGCGCCATAAGTGCTGACATGCATACCTCTGCATGTACAATGAATGTTGTGCTTAGCACTGAGGCAGTCTGAAGGGAGAGAGAGAGAATAAGGACCAGATTCTGTGCTGTACCACTCAGGACACACAGCATATGAAACTTAGCTTGGATAAGGGAGGAGGACGAAGTTCACTTTATGATGGAGCTGATTTATGTCAGCCTTGTAGAGCCATATATGTGCTACATTTCTGTGCAAGGCAGATCACATACATGATTTGATCAAGTCACAACACAGAGATGTCAGAGTGATGTTCCAGAGTCATTAGTTCTGTTACTAAGGAGAAAATGAGGAGGAAGAGGTTTAAGGAAACAGAACCAATTAGAGAGAAACCCAGGATCACAATAAATTATATGACTGTAACAGCAGCAAATTGAACGTAAAGTCTGCTAGACAGCCAGTGAATTTAGCTTGTATCTTTCTCTCTGAAGGGAGAAGGAATCAGTTTTAAAATGTGGCTTCTCTTCATATAGACAGGCAAATAAATGCTGTTCCTTGTGTGACAAATAACAGAATAAATTTCAAAAATCCTACCATTCCTGGTCTTGAAGTCTATCTCCCCCCAAGGTGCTCCTTCCTCTCCCTCTCTTGGAAATATTCAAAGCTCCAGTTGATTAGTTATGGTTCTTCTTTAATATATAAAGCTTACATTATCCTCTAATTTAAGAACAGAAAAAATATCTGTAACTAAGGTGAACAATTACCACAAAGATTAATGAATAACTAAAGTACTCAACTGGTAGATAAGCTATAAACTGGCATTTGTTTGCGGAATTATTTGGTGAAGAATTATGAGCAAGCAAATAAATACGGTGATAGTTTGAAAATGGAGGAGGAGGATACATTTGTCAGATCAATTGGTTTATTAATTTTGCCTACTTTTACCTCTGACAAAATAATCATAAGCCATTTGCACAGAGACAGACAGACATTCCTTTTTAATTCTATAGTAGAAAATGAGTTTGGATGAACTTTCAGCCTTAGAAGGTAAACAAAGAAATATCAGTGTGAATACCAGAGTAGTTAAGCCCATTCTGGCAATTGTGTTAGTAGGGCCATTGATTAATCGCAGTTAACTCATGCGATTAACTCAAAAAAATTAACTGTGATTAAAAAAATTAATCATGATTAATCACACTGTTAAATAATAGAATATCAATTTAAATATAGTAAATATTTGTGGATGTTTTTCTATATTTTCAAATATATTGATTTCTATTGCAACATAGAATACAAAGTGCACAGCGCTCACTTTATATTATTATTTTTGATTTCAAATATTTGCACTGTAAAAATGATAGACAAAATAAATAGCATTTTTCAATTCACCTCATACAAGCACAGTAGTGCAATCTCTCTATCGGGGAAGGTGTAATTTACAAATGTAGCTTTTTTTTTGTCATATAACTGCCCTCGAAAACAAAAGAATGCAAAACTTTAGAGCCTAAAAGTCTACTCAGGCCTACTTCTCATTCAGCCAATTGCTAAGACAAACAAGTTTGTTTACATTTATGGGAGATACTGATGACTGCTTCTTATTTACAATGTCACCTGAAAGTGAGAACAGGTATTCACATTACACTTTTGTAGCCTGCATTGCAAGGTACAGTGGAGACCCGCTATAACAGGATCCAAAAAATCCCATTGTGTTAAAAACGGGGTCACCTTAGAGCGGGGTTTCTCTCCCCTGCTGGGTGTGGTCACACCTGCTGGGGACAGAGGACTCCAGGGCTGTAGGCGCCGCTTTTCTCTGTCCCCGGCAGGCGCGGGCCACGGCTTCTCTTCGCACTGCCCAGCAGGGGAGAGAAGCCGCATCCCGTGCCTGCCAGGGCAGAGGACAGCGGTGCCCACAGCCTGCAGCCCCAGAGTTCTCTGTCCCTGGCAGGCATGGGCCACAGCTTCTCTCCATGCTGCCCAGCACAGGAGAGAAGGCATGGCCCATGCCTGCCGGGGACATATCCAGGGAGCCACGGTATGATCGCGCTATAACCGAATTCGCATTATTGCGAGGCACGTTATATGGGGCTCCACTGTATTTACATGCCAGATATGGTAAAAATCTATATGCTCCTTCATGCTTTGGCCACCATTCCAGAGGACATGCTTCATGCTGATGATGGTCGTAGAAAAAAAAAAAAAGAATGCATGAATTAAATTTGTGACCAAACTCTTTGTGGGAGAATTGTATGTCTCCTATGCTGTTTTACATGCATTCTGCCATATATTTCATGTTATAGCAGTCTCAGATGATGACCCAGCACATTTTCATTTTAAGAACACTTTCACAACAGATTTGACAAAATGCAAAGAAGATATCAATATGAGATTTCTCAGGATGGATACAGCACTTGACCCTAGGTTTAAGAATTTGAAGTGCCTTCCAAAATCTGAGAGGGATGAGGGATGGAGAATGCTTTCAGGCGTCTTAAAAGAACAGAACACAAACCATCAAAAATGAAAATCAACCTACTGCTGGGCATCTGACTCAGATGATGAAAATGAACATGTGTCAGTATGCTCTGGTTTAGATCGTTATCGAGCAGAATCCTTCATCAGCATGGATGCATGTCTTCTGGAAAGGTGGTTGAAGCATGAAGGGACATATGAATCTTTAGCGCATCTGGCATGTAAATATCTTGCAATGCCAGGAACAACAGTGCTTCATGAATGGCTATTCTCACTTTCAGGTGACATTGTAAACAATATGTGGGCAGCATTATCTCCTGCAAATTGTAATTAGACTTGTTTGTCTAAATGACTGGCTGAAGTAGGACTAAGCGGACTTATAGGTTCTAAAGTTTTACATTATTTTATTTTTGAATGCAATTATTTATTATACATAATTCTACATTTTATAAGTTCAACTTTCATTATGAAGAGATTGCACTACAGTACTTGTATTAGGTGAATTGAAATATACTATTTCCTTTGTTTTTTATAATGCAAATATTTTTAATAAAAAATAAATATAAAATGAGCACTGTACACTTTGTATTCTGTGTTGTAATTGAAATCAATATATTTGAAAATGTAGAAACATCCAAAAGTATTTTTAAAAATGGTAGTCTATTATTGTTTAACAGTGCGATTAATCACAATTTTTTTGTATCGCACAATTAATCGTGACTAATTTTTTTAATCACTTGACAGCCCTAGTTGTTATGTTACATAAGTTAGATAATATGCTGTATAAAAGGTTTCTATATTAAGACAGCTTAAGCAGAGACAAATGAGCAGATCTTCCTGGTGTGAATTTTCACAGCACCAATGAAGAAAACTTGTCTTAAAAAAGTGCTGTGCCTGGTTGCCACCCAAACTGTTATATTCCTTCTTAGCCACAGAATGTATAAAAGTTGGTATCTGTCTTAAGTGGCCACTCAGCACCCTAGCAAAACGCAGTTGCTTTAACAATAAAGTAAAATCGTAAGGGACCATAACCTTGGTGTTGCTTCGAAAGAAACAGTTTAATAAAAGGGATTGCCCAATGGCTTCGCCCCTTGGGGCAGATTTTCCTGGAGTACACACTTCTGTAAAATAGTATATCTAATATTTTATTATAAAAATATCAAATCTAATAGCAAATTGGAAAGTCTAAGATAATGATAATATATGGAGAGCGAAAAAAATGGAGGTAATTCCCTTCAGATTTCACTAATCTATTTTGCATAAAGTCCAGCTGACTTTAAAACATTTGCACAGCCCCATTTCCTATATTTGGGAAGATGAACTTTTAGAGGGGCAAGTAACAAAATGCCAGATATCGCTGAAGGATAAAACTTGCCTTGTGAGTAAATGAGCATTGGCCCAAGTCATTAACCATACATCAGACTGCAGATGCTGTAATGCATTACAAATTCTTCTAATTGCTTTGTTCTTGCAGAAAGGTGTTGCGGATATCAAACAGGGCCTCCTTAAAGCTGCTGCACAGAGACACTGTACAATGTAAGACATGAAATCCTCTTTGTTTTATCTTCCCCCGCAATCCTTCTCCTGATCGCACACAAATCAGCACTTTAAAAGGAGACTGTTCCTCATGCTATTATGCTTGATGACAATGTATATACCACTGTCAGCTACCATTTTTAACAAGTTGTCATCACCTCTATCGGTCTGGCACAGCTAATTAGGCTTTTTATGTTAAACTGCACTAGTCTATCCAACTGAACAGTTTAAACTTGTTTAATTCACATTCAGGATATACCAATTTGATAAGAGGTAAAACAGAGCACAATACCAAAGACCAGGTCATTTAGAAAATGGTCACATAAATTCACAAATCAGCTACAGATGCTAATAGAACATAAGAGAGGCCATACTGAGTCAGACCAAAGGTCCATCTAGCCCAGTATCCTGTCTACTGACAGTGGCCAATGCCAGGTGCCCCAGACTGAGTGAACCTAACAGGTAATGATCAAGTGATCTCTCTCCTGCCATCCATCACCCCCCTCTGATAAACAGAGGCTAGGGACACCATTCCTTACCCAGCCTGGCTAATAGCCATTAATGGACTTAACCTCTGTGAATTTATCCAGTTCTCTTTTAAACCATTTTATAGTCCTAGTTTTCACAGCCTCCTCAGGCAAGGAGTTCCACAGGTTGACTGTGCGCTGTGTGAGGAAGAACTTCCTTTTATTTGTTTTAAACCTGCTGCCCACTAATTTCATTGGGTGGCCCCTAGTTCTTCTATTATGGGAAGAAGTAAATAACTTTTCCTTATTCACTTCCTCCACACTACTTATAATTTTATATACCTCTATCATATCCCCCCTTTTCCAAGCTAAAAAGTCCTAGCCTCTTTAATCTCTCCTCATATGGGACCCATTCCAAACCCCTAATCATTTTAGTTGCCCTTCTCTGAACCTTTTCTAATGCCAGTATATCTTTTTTGAGATGAGGAGACCACATTTGTATGCAGTATTCAAGATGTGGGCGCACCATGGATTTGTATAAGGGCAATAAGATATTCTCCGCCTTATTCTCTAACCCTTTTTTCCCTCTATCCCTTAGGATTAATCCACTGAAATCAGAGCTTTGATACACCAAAGCCTTATTATTGGTTTCCTTCTTTTATTAGCATTACTATGTACAGACTCTACACTTTATGAAGTTTCATAAATGATACAGCTGCTCACTTATAATCCAATGAATACTGAATACTTCTATAATACCCACATTCCATGGCTTCCAAATTTTTACACTCTGCACACAGCATTCATTCCAGTTATTGGATATGCTTGGGCTTGATTCATAAAGTCCAGACTGCCTCATGTGAACCCTCATCATACAATTCTCCAAGCCTAGACAATTAGCCAAACTTGCTCATTATATGAAAAAGACCCTTGGCTGGTTTTGGCCAGGCCTGAAAACGAAATACCCTGACAGATTCTTCTCACAGTGTCTCTTGCTTGAATGGTAAACAAGTTTTGCTCTCCTCGCCCCATACAGCAAAAAAAAGGCTTTTTCTAATCAATTTTTGGCACAATTTTTCAGATCTAGATAGTTCTGGTAATGCTGAAAGTTTGTGGGTTATTGGCTATTCCGAGGTAGATTGCGCTCTCTCTCTCTCTCTCTCTGCACTCCCTACCACCTGCCTGAGATGCAATCCCAAAAAAAGTTTTGTCAAAACTGATATGTTTCTTCAGAGCTTGAGTGATACATGGGGGGTGTGGGTAGGAGAAGTAGTTTCCTTCGATGCACACCCAGCCAGCCAGTAAGCTATACAATCCCTCTTGTTTTTTTCTCTGCCTGCTTTACCTGTAAAGGGTTAATGAGCCCACAGGTAAAAGAAAAGGAGTGCGCACCTCACCAAAAGAGCCAATGGGAAGGTAGAACTTCTTAAAATTGGGAAAGAAACTTTCCTTTTGTCTGTTGTTCTCTGGGCTGCAGGGACACGGAGCAATAATGCTGTAACCAGCTCTACACCAGGTATGATTATAAATCATAAATTCATACCTCAAACCTACTTATCTGGAGCTTGGGTTTCAACAAACTGACTTCAGTGGATTTAGATACAGTCCCATAAAGAGGCATTTACCTGGAACAGCTGGCAGTTTTTGAGGTTAGTATTTGTTAGAAGAAGTACAGTAGGGTTGCAGATGATTATCTCTCAAATCCCAAAGGAGAAGGTGTGCTGTTTATCAGGAAATTTTTGAAATTAGAGACTTCATGCATTGTAATTTATACACTATATTGGTATGCTGTAGTAAGGCCTATGGTAGCATAAAAAATAAGAGTTTTGAAAGATGTCATTGGTGAGCATAAAGCAGCTAAATTAAACTATATGACTTATCCTAGAACCACCTATTATTGTGAAGTTAAGTATGGCTCAGCAGCATCACTGAAATTTGTAATTGGCTTGGAAAATATCTCTCTCAAGAAGAGGAAATAGACAAAGGAGATTATTAAAGACATTCAGATTGGATTATAGCATAGGATACTGTTTCACCAAAAGGGAATAATGGAATGTGCTGAATTCACACTCAGTTATTTGAGCATATGGTATGATCAGCACTTCTAACAACATAATTTCAATGTTTCTGATCTATTTTGTCAGGGTTCTGTTTTCCTTTGTACTTGAATCACCAGCTACCAAATGCCTCATTTATTGTTTTGAGGAACAAAGTATCTTGAGTTTACTCTCCACTGAAATATTCATTGTGTCCTGAATGCCTACAATGTACCTGATGTATTGTTTTATAGTAGGTCCATGTAAGTGGCATGAACATATCACACAGTTGTGCCATTGGGATTCAATTTCATGTTTATAATACATACTGATTTTTGTTTCATAACATCCTCCCTAGTTTTAAAAAAGGTCAAATGGAACTTAGAATTTTCAATATATATATTTTGAGGGATGGGCAGGAGTTGACTTAACATTTTGAGACCAAATTTTCAAAGATGGCTCTGCCCAGATTCAAAAGTTATACCCACACGTTTACACCTGCAATAGTTGCACAAAGTGTGGAAGTAGAACCAAATTACCTGATCTGCCCAAACAAAATAAAGGTCACTTGTTCCCACAATATATTTTGGGAATGAACATGAATGTTTCTGTGAAAACTTATTAACATTTTGAAAGCTTACCATGTTGCACCTCTAAAATGCATTTAGCAAGTTTCCACATTCACCTCATTCATATTGTTCCTGAAAACTCACTTCTGTAGCAGCATCTACAAAAAACGAACAACACATTTACAAAAAAAAAACAAAAACAAAAAACCCCCACCAATGGTTAAACTATGAAATGTCATCTTATTTTTGTAACACAACATTCTTTCCATTCTCCAGTCTTGAGATGAAATCCTGCCTCCACTGAAGTCAATTAGATTTTTGTAACTGATTCCAATGGGACTGGAAATCACCCCAGTATAAATTTGTCTATCCAGTCCACCATTTAAAACCTGGGCTCTTCAGCGTAGAGACCTATCTTCAATGCGTTTACCATACAACTCCTATTGCATGTGAGTACGATAAAGCAGAAACTGAGCCTAAGCCCAGATTAAGGGATTTTTGTAGGTTGGTTTGAATTTAATAGTTCAAAAAATAGGCTATCATTTGCAGACTTGAAGAATTACAAATGCCTTTTAAAAGAGGTGTAGAACAAGAGGGCATAGCACCAAAAAAGGGTATTTTTTTCCCAGTGTTGCAGCTTATAGTTTATATTCATTGAATTTGCTTTCTATGCTTACAGAAACAAAACCCATAAAGCCAACTGCTTGAATTCTACTCTTGCTGAACCCTGAGGGATTGTCTTGCACTTAATGTGTCTCGGATTTCAGCCTGGAAGCAGAGCCAGAACAACTGAAAGGATAATAAAGGTTAATAGTCAGGTTTTTATAGTTCACCTCTGACCTTGCTATCATTTCATTTTTCACATAGCTGGCAAATCACAATGTCCTTGTTTCTGTTATATCAGTTTAGAACACTATTTCTTCTGTAATTTAAGAATGGCAATAACCTGACTCTAACAGACTCAAAGAAGTGACCTAAGACATATTTTGTTAAAGGTTTTTGCTCACATTATTACATTTTCTTTTGCTATATTATGTGTAGTATGTAGCTCAAACACTATTTTTTTCAGTACACACTGGCTAGTGAGAGCCACATTTAAAGACTGGAGTGTGATCTTGACACATTCCTGGGAGCTTTCTCTTGCATCCTGGTAAAAATCAGCTTTTATCAATCAGCATGGCACAACACTTCCCACCTTTTCTTCTGTGTTGTGAGAAAAGCATGGAGAAAATTATATCCCAGTTTGAAAGATCTTTTCCACATTTCCTGTAGAATAATGTTGGATAGCTATATATTGCTAAGAGCAGAGAAAATTCACCTGTAAAAGATACAGTATCAAGTAGATACTTGATAGCTTATGCCCAAATAAATCTGTTAGTCTTTTAATGTACCACCGGACTCCTTGTTGTTTTTGTGAATACAAACTAACATGGCCACCCCTCTGAAACTTAGGGCAGGTCTACACTACCTGCTGGATCGGCAGGCAGAGATCGATCTTTTTGGGGTCAATTTATCATGTCTAGTCTAGTCTAGAGGTGATAAATTGATCCCCGAGCACACTTCCATCAACTCTGGTACTCTACTGGCATAAGAGGTGCAGGCAGAGTCAACAGGGGAGCGGCAGCAGTCGACTCAGCACTGTGAAGATGCTGTGGTAAGTTGACCTAAACACATTAACTTCAGCTATACTACTCTCGTGGCTGAAGTTGCATATCTTAGGTTGACACCCTCCGCCCCCTGTGTAGACCAGGGCTTAGTAGCAAGTAGGAGAGTCTTCACTGTTTTGGAAATGGCTTAGTTCAAGAACTTTCAGAATTTCTCCTAAGTCCTTAAAATGATTAACTCTTCTGCTTATTATCAAATGCAGCTCAACATAGGAAACTGGTAGAGTTGGAGAGGGTTTTTTTGCTGTGATCCAATTAACTTGAATCACATTTCGCATTCTAAATCATTCTTTCTTTTTCTCTCTAACCATCTTTTATTTCCCAAAACATGTCATTTTCATCAGAATTTTTCATATTTTTGTCAAAAAAACTAAACCTGGAAGTGAAAAACATTTTTTGGATTTCAGTTTTCTAAGTTTTTTCTCAAAAATCATCTTTAAAAATCAGTTTACTCTAATCTGGGACCACAAACATTAAATATCTAAATCATAACCATTTTATTTCATGATATTTGCAGACCTCAACTATGTATGTCAATATATAAAAATAGCTCAACTCAACCTTAACTATGGAACCACAAGTGGCATTTCCATAATGAATGTTATCCATCTTGAATCCAGGATCAAGCTACCAATGAAGTCTATCTGCACATAATTATGTCAGTTATGAATGTAGATCTATGGAACTCATGGTCAAGATTATGACAGCATGACAAAAGCATAACAGCTTTGTTTATATTAGTTTGTGCCTGTTTGTTACTACTGTGCCTACACCATTATCCCAAATATAGGAGAGTTGTCCCTAAAGAAACCAGTATTACAGTTCCTCCAAATAAGAGAGTAGGCCTAAGTGGCAGGATTTTTAGTTTATATTCTTTATTACAAAAATATTGTATAAATAGTTGAAGCTCAGCAAGATGTCACTGTAGATCTTTTTCACTATTAAATGAAGGCAGGATAATCCTGTGGTTAAAGCACTGGAGTGGAACTCAAAAGATGGGGACTTGTGTTTCTGGCTCTGTTCAGTTACTTCCTGAATCTTTGGTAAGTTCAGCAGTCATTGACTTCAGGGGAACTTCTTGTGTGCCTAAAGTTAATAATATCCTTAAATAACTTGCTGAATTAGAGCCTTAATCTCACTGTAATTCTGTTTCTCACCTGCAAAATAATGATAACACTTTTCTCTTCCACTCTCTGCATGTCTTGTCTATTTAGAGACTGTAACGCTTGGGGAAGGGAATGTTTTATAATGTGTGTAGGAACAGCTTCTGGCACAGAGGAGTCCTGATGTCAGGAAGGGACTCTAAAGGCTACTGGAATACAAATAAATGAATGCTCTAACCTGCATTTCTGGGAAAACGTGTCACATTACCAAAACCTGCACATTTAGCAACCAGGTTCTGTCCTGATTTTTCAATGGACATGCAAAAGTGTATGAGCACAACTCGTATGCATAATTAAAACTAAAGTGAAGTGCTAGAAGATATTCCATCCAGCTGTAACAACAAAAAGACTGAAAGTGATAGCTATAAAGTAAGTTTTTAGATTCAGAGTCCCAACTGGTCTGATAATTTCTACCAGAGACTCATGTTTTCTGCAACCTCTTTCAACATCACACTTTCCTGAGGGACAGCTGTTATACCAGACAAGATTAAGAACAAATGAATAAACAACCAGTATGCTGTACAAATTACTGAAGAACCCTGTGATGGGACAATCTGTTTCTTCTCTTGACTCTCCTTGTTCCTAGATGGTGCTGGTAGCTCGTTCTTCTGGCACGAGAATGCTTAGGGGCCATACAGTTTTCAATGCCCCCCCCTCCTCTTTTTTAAAAAAAAGAATTGAAAAAAGGTGAAGTGAGTAATATTTGGTAAATGGAGGTGGAATCAGGAGCTCATTAACTACTTGCCAGCCCATTAGTGAGAAGGCAAAGGTTCAGCCAAACACTGTCAGCACCTGCATACCAGTATGACCAGCAGACCATTTTTTAATATGAACTCTAGCATCATTTTCTGTCTGCTGGCTGGTTACAATTAAAGGTATGTCTCCCCTCCCTGAAACATAAGCAGTTAGCACTGGGTCCAGTAGTATTTTTCCTCAAACACTAAGAATATACTGTAAAAAGAAAAAAAAAAAAGACAGTTACATCATACTAATATCAACTGTGACAGCACTGATTGGCATGTGTTTTCAGCTGGAGATAAGCTGAATCAGAGAGATTGCATATATTTACATTTTATAAAATTATGATTTAGCTCAGCTGACTATTGACTGAGTAAACTCATTTCCTGTAGCCATTATTAGCTCACTCTATAACTGAACAAAGCATGTGATATATTCAAATATTTGCTTATATATTGCTTGTGAAACTTGATAGGATATTGGAGGGAAAAATCTTTTTGTTCCAATTATTTTTAAATTCAGCAGCAGAAACAGAAATAAACAATCAGCTTACAAAAAATATATAACATTTCTTAAATGTTTGATTTTTCAAAACAGACATACTTCAGCAGTTGCATTAAGCTATTTGTACAACCTATTTGCCTCACTTTTTTGTTCTGTGGCTCTCGTTGCACATGAACTTACTCTAACTCCATAAGCCCTTTTGACTGCAATACTATTTCACATTCCCACATGCCAGAACTTTGTGGCCAAAAAGTACAATTAGACCCAGCACCTTCACCCCTGAATCATCGAAACTATGGTGATGTATGTATGCACTAGAATTACCTGATACGGTTAAATAAATCTATTATGTACATTTCCATGGCCCAATTCACCACAGCATCCAAGTACCACATAGATCATAGAACTTCCCCAAAATAATTCCTAGTGCAGATCTTTTAGAAAAACATCCAATCTTGATTTAAAAACTAACAAATGATAAAGAATCCACCACAATCCTTGGTAAATTTTTCTGATGATTAATTACTCTTACTGTTAAAAATTTCTGTCTTATTTCCAGTCTGGATTTGTCTGGTTTCAACTGCCAGCCATTGGATCATCTTTCTCCGCTAGCTTGAAGATCACATTAGTAACTATTCATTCCCCATGTAGGTATTTATAAACTAACAAAGTCATCGCTTAGCCTTTTCTTTGTTAAGTTAAATAGACTTAGCTCCTTGAATCTCTCCCTAAAAGGCATATTTTCTAATCCTTTAATCATTCTCATGGATCTTCACTGAGACCACTCCACTCTATCAACAGTCTTTGTGAATTGTGGGAATCAGAACTGGACACAGTATTCCAGAAGCAGTCACACCAGTGCCAAATACAGAGGTAAAATAACCTCTCTACTCCTACTCAAGATTCCCCTGTTTATTAATCCCAGGATCGCATTAGCTCTTTTGGCCACAGCATCACACTGGAGCTCATGTACAGCTGATTATCCATCCCAACCCCAATTCTTTTTCAGAGTCACTGCTTCCCAGAATAGATTCCCCCTCTGTAAGTATGGCCTACATTATTTGGTTCTAGATGTATACATTTACATTTATCTGCATTAAAATCCACATTCTTTGCTTGCACCCAGTTTACCAAGTGATCCAGATCATTCTGGATGTATGACCTGTCTCCTTTATTATTCACAACTCCCCCAAGTTGTATCATCTGCGATCTTTATCAGTGATGATTTTATGTTTTCATCCAGGTCCTTGATAAATATGTTAAATAGCAGATAGCCAAGGACTGACTCTCGCAGGACCCCCCCGGAAAAAGACCTGCAAAATGACAAATTCCCCATTTACAGTTATATTTTGAGACCTAGTCAGTTTTTAATGTGTGCCACATTAATTTTATATCTTTTCAGTTTTTTAATCAAAATGTTGTGCTGTACCACATCAAATGGCTTACAAAAGTATGTTATGTCAACACTTCTACCTTGGTCAGCCAAATTTGTAATCCCATCCAAAAAAACATCTAGTTAGTTTGACTAAATCTCTTTTCATAAACGCATGTTGATTCGTAATCAAGTTTGTATCAGCCACTCTATTCTCTTGCCTGAGATTGATGACAGGCTTATAATTACCCTGGTCATCCCATTTTACCCTTTTTAAAAATTGACACATTAGCTTTCTTCCAGTCTTCTGGAACTTCCCCAGTGCTCTGAGACATTTTAGAAATCAACATTGATGGTCCAGCAAGCTCCTCAGCCAGCTGTTTTAAAACTCTTGGATGCAAGTTATGTGGACTTACAGATTTTAAAACATCTAACTTTAGTAACTTGTGTTTAATGTCCTCCAGAGATATTAATGTATTGGAAAGAATGTTATCAGCATATAATGAGACCACATACTCCTTCTTCCCCCCAAATACAGAACAGAAATATTTATTGAACACTTCTGCCTTTGTGTATTACTGTTAATAATGCTACCATTCTCATCTAGTAATGCACCAATACCATTGTCAGGATTCTTTTTATTTCTAATATCATTAACGGTGCTGGCCATAGATTTCTCTTTGTGTCCCTTTGCTTACATTATCAATTTTCTACCATTCCATAAATTCTGATTTATATTCATTACTAACAACTTCCCCTTTCTTCCATCTGTGTTTTGTTATGTATATATACACACTCACATACACACACATACACCTTTTTAAAAAAAAGAAAAAAAAAAGAAAAAACCAAAACAGATGCCTTCACTTCTGTTCTCAACCAGGCCTTTTTTTAAACCACCACAACTTTTTTTTCTTGGGTGTGGGATTGTAGCTTTTTGAGCATGAAGTAAGGTGTTCTTAAGTGATTCCCAATTATCATTCACATTTTTTTTATTAAAGTTATTTCTCTCAGCTGATTTGGCTTATAAAATTGTTCTCAGATATTTGAAACTGTCCTTTTTAAAGCACAAAGTATATATGTTACTCTTCATTGGTCTGGATTTTATTCCGCTTGCACATTATAAATGTTATCAACTCATGATTACTTGTAAGGTACAATTAATTTTAGTTCTGTGAACAGTTCATCTTTATCTGTTAGGACACAGTCTAATATAGAATTCCCCCAAGCTGGCTGCAACACTTTTTGAGTTAGTAAATTGCCATCTATTATGTTTAGAAATCCTAAAAATGTTTCAGTATTGGCAGTATGAGACTGCCAGCATGTCACTCAAATTGAAGTCCCCTATGATCGACAGCATTTTTTCCTACACATTGTAGATGTGTGCGTAAAGAAGCAGTCATCCTGTTCCCTAGTGTGGTCTGTAGAAATCACTAATTAGTATCCCATCTTGTGCTTTAATGTTAGCACATTGATCCATAAGCATTTAAAATAATTTTCTTCCAGGTTATCAGTGACTCAGAAATAGGTTTTTGACAAAGTGCCACTCCTACTCCATTTTTGCTGACTCAATCCTTCCTAAGTATAAACATTTAGCTTTCCAATTATGCAAACCATCCCACCAAGTTTCAGTAATATATTGGATTTATACTTACAAATGATCAGTTCCAATTTGTCTTATTGCCCAGGCCCCTAGCATTTGTGTACAGGCAAATAAAGAATTTCTTCACATCCGTTGGTTCCGTGATTAATTTTGTTCTCAACATCTTGATTTATTGTTGCATGCTGATATCATCCATTTTACCCTCCCTTTTTGCTATTAGCTTAACTCCCTCCTAACTATTCTAGCCACTCTGTTCCCAAGATGATTGACCAACTTTTGTGGGGAAAGGGGACTATATAGATTGGATGGCTTCCACCTCAGTAGGAGGAGGACCAACATCCCAGAAAACCAAAGCCCTCCACCTATTATCTAACCAGCAATTCACTTCCAGAAGCATTGACTTGTATCTCCCTTTACTCGAGGGACAGGAAGGATGTCATAGAAGATCACTTGGACATTCTTCTTCAGCAGTCTTCCAAGTTCCCTGAAGTCATCTACTGTCTGCAAGATATCCCTTTGTGTAGTGTCATGTGTGTTGATATGAACCATCACCAATGAATATTGTCAACTCCAGAAACCTATCCAATGTTAGAGTGATGTCTCATGTTTTGGCTGCAGGAAGGCAACACAATGTCCTGTTGTCTGCCTGTCCCTTTCAGGTTTTTCTATTTATTCTTCTGAGTTCTGAATACCCAATAAGAATTGTCTGTCTGTCTATCTTGGCTGGTTGGAGAACTCTGAGCATAAGCGTGATTTTCTTACAAGTTGGGCCAAGCTGCCATCACACACAGGTCCTGCACTTCTTTGTTCCCTTGGACCTGCTGGATTTCAACAGGTATCTTCTGTAGTTTCCCCATTGAGGGCCTTCTAGCCATGTGGAATTCCTCCTGCTTCTCTTTTCTCTGTTGGCCACCATCTGCCTATCCTTAGCTTATCTCCAACTGTATAGAATATTGCTGTAATCTTTTGCCTCTAGTGGTTAAGGACTGCCAGGTCTCCTCTCTGCCTTCCTCTCTCATCAATTCCTTTGTGGCCAGCTCTATTCTTCCTTGAACCTAGGGTACTTGTGTTTCCTGAACATGGTTCTCTAGGCACTCTTCAGCTTCTTGGATTCTTTGTAGTTTCCCAACTTGCCCCTCCAATCCAAGAATTAGTTCTTCTAGCACAGTCACCAACTAGCATTTCATACATAAGAAATCCCTTGTGGCTTCAAGCAGGAAAGAACATGACACCCCTCTTGCAGGTCACCACCACTGTTCTAACGCTGGTCATCTTGATATCACACTAGTATTGAGCCTCTCACACTCCCTCTTCAAACTCCACCTGAAACTTTCCTGTTAGCTTTCTTTGTTTGTGGCTCTCGAGTTTGCCTACCAAGTGATCTTTTATATGAAGTCTTCCCTGCTTAGCTCAGTTCAACCCCACCCCTCACCACCAGGAAACAATTAACCACTCAGAGACTTCAAACAACTGGGCTAATCCAAGTCCAAGAGCTAAAGCCTTGTGGTCCTTAGCAAGGTACTGATCAAAACTCCAAGGGCTTACTCAGGGCCCAGCCACAAAACCCACAGACAGAGAACAACAAAGCAAACAGTCAAACAAACATCTCATACACAGACCTAATGCCACTCACCAAGTTTCATTTCTTCTAAGCACAGAGTCTGCAGTTGGGGCTACTTCCCCTGAAATTGGCCAGTTGATTGAAACATTTTGTTTTGCAGACTCCATTTTGCTTTCTCTTCTTTCTTTTTTTAATTTTACATTCCATTTAATATCACACAGACGAATTTTTTAAAATCACAATTTCAAAATGAAAACATAATTTTTTCACATTGTCAGAATTTTTTCCTGGTTTTCTTCTGAAATGAAATTCCAGAGAAAATGACCCAATTTTGCAAAGTGTTCTGATTTTGATACACCTGCCTTCTCTGAAAGAAAATTGTTCTGCTGAAAAATTTCTCCACCCAGCTCTATCATTCCCTCAGCGTACAAGTACAAACCTACAGATCCTGGCAGAATTGGAAATGCTCCTTCCTCAGCAGCTCATCATCTCCGTATATCAAATAAATTTTGTAGATGAAGCAAATCAGAGCAATAAACTCTGAAGGATGAAAGTTTATAAAATAAACAGAGAGGGGACAGACTCTGGCACTGCTCAGAGCCAAATGTGGACATTTAATCTTAACAGGATTAGAAGAAGATTGATCAGAGTTTTTGAATGGGCTCTGGAAGGGTTGACTTAGTTATGTGGAAAGATTAAGTTTCAAAATTTGATTTAAGAATGAATAGTAGGCTAAATATCAGAAAATATTTAACAACGAGATCTCTCATGGGAAGTAACTGAATTTTCCCCACTTATTTATATACCACAAATCATTTTCTATTTGGGGAAAAAGCACTGAAGAATGAAGTAGATGACTTTTTTTTTCTTTTAGTATGTTGGCAATATGTGAATGTAAAAGAAGACCAATTAAAAAGATGACATAATAACTAATGTTCATAATTACACTAACAAGAATATTTTAAAATTGAATGAGATCTGATTCCTGGCTACAGATCATGCTAACTTTGTATCTTTGATCCTACATCCTGATCTGTATGACATGCTGCTCCTGACTGTGCTGTATCAGAAACTTCCTTTGTATTTCTGATGTGGTGGCTCTGATAGATCAAATTTATCTGTAATCTTAATGGTGGTCCCCACAAGTCAGAGTCAGCTTTAATGTGTTTGTAATTAATTTTATTTAGTTATTGGTGAAAAGAAACAGGCAGTAAAAACAATCTTAAACAGGAAGCACAGAAGGCAGAACATACAGGAGACTAGAGATGCCTCTAGGAAAAGAGAACGGAGTGATGTACCATGGGAATCTTTCTTTAATTAATGAATGTGGTAGCCCCTAAATGAGAAGCAGGACAGAGACCACTGACATTTTGTTTGTTATAAGTAGAAAAAAAATATATCTAAGTGACTACAGGTAATTGATCTGTTCGGTTTTAGGATTTCATGTTTGGTTTGCATACAAGCTTTATTCTGGATGGTTTGGGGACTACTCAGCAGTATCCCAAGAAATTATTTGTGATTGGGCTCTGTTATTTGTTTGTTTTTTGTTGTTTTTTGGGAGGGGCGGTGGTGGTGGTGTGTTTTTGCTCTTCTTTTGCTATTATAAATTACATGCCCAGGCTCATTAACTTCGTTTCTCAGAACGAACAAACACAAAGCAGATTCTGTCCAACTCTAAACAGAAACCCCTGCAAAGGACAGGCCCTGCACAAAACACAATCTGCCTCGATCCAGTCTCTTCTCTTAATTTGAGTTCCTCTCTTTTACTTCTTCTCAGGTCATTTGTACCATGAATGCAAATATCATCAAACTAGGATGCTAACTCTATTGAATCCAAATGTATATGTGAGTTCAGCTCAGGTTACTTGAATGTAGCCAGAGAAGAGGCACTGAGATTTTACTTCCATCTGCTTGCTCATCTCTACAAAAACAACTCAAGAATCCTTCTATAATAAAGTACTATATGTGAAATTTTAAAATTTCTCATGTAATATATAGTCCATAGTCACCTTCAAAGGTATGATCTTGTGTTTTAAAGAGTCAAGTCTGTCATGCGTGACTACAGTAGTGAGTATCTGGCATCTTGTATGCAATACCAACCCTCAGCTCTTTGTGATTAAATATTCAGATCAAACCTCTTCAGCTTAATCTCTCTCCATCTGCTGAGTTGCCCTAAGAAGGCCTTTAGGAGTTATTGGCTTTTGTAGGGGTTATTAATCCTGATTGCTATTAAATTTTAAAAATAAAGAACTGATGCATTTTGTTGTATTGCCATCATACTAAAAACATAAAAGGACATTATCATCATCAGGCTGTCGAAATTGATGCTAAGCAATATTTAAACGGGATGTTAAAGAAGTAGGATCCAATCAAAAGTAAGGCTACATTCATATGATTCTAAAACCTGAGGGTTTTGAGATGCATGTAGTACTCAGTGAAAAATTGACATTGCATCTGTTTCTGAAGAAAGTAAATCAATAATGATTGCCCGCCCAGTGCTTGAGTTTCCAACGAACAAGAAATTGTGTATGTGCAAATTCCCCTAGTGTTAGGTGACTTGCTCACAGTCACATAGGAACTTGTGGGAGAAAAGGAACCTAACTTGGGTTTTTCCTGTCCTAGGTTAATCCCTTAACTATTGACTTATCCTTTCAATAGCAGCTACTGCACACTGATATGTGCATATACAGCTTGGCCAAATAAAGAACACACATTACATCATAAAGGGGTCTAGTCATGTGACTTTTACTGTGTAAACCACAGGCAAACTATCCAAAGCAGTCAGCTTGAGTTTTGTCTGGTGAAATGCTGGCGTGTTAAGTGGCAGTTGTGTTTTTCCTCCTCAACCTCCAGCATTACTGGGGTCAGTACAGACTTGTGTATTAGGAAGCAGGAGGGGTATAGATTTATTTAAGGGCAACCAAAACAAACCTACTAATGGCCTACCTAGCCCATTTCACTTTTCCACGTACTGTATGTTAGCTCCACATTATAAAGGCTACACAGTTAAATATGTAAAAAGCAGGAAATGCTAATGTGAAGGTTGCATGTGCAACCTTAACTCTGACCCCCTCTCTGTCTGTACATTCTGATTATATTTAAATATGTCACATAGTGTTTTTCAAATAAATATAATATCACATTTTTCTGCGCCCTCAGAAGCCATGTTGGCCTCCTTACTGTGCACTATATGAAGACCACAAAGCCCATCTCGGCCCCTTCACAACTTAAAAGGACTACAAAAACTGAGATGGGGGTGAAATCCTGGCCCCATTGGTTTTATTTCAACCCAGTTGTCCCCACTTTAGAAAGTCTGCAGGGGACTAGATTTTTTACTAGGTAGCCATATAAACTACATATGCACATTGAGTGACACCTCCTTCTGAGAATAGTGCATGTTACACAATTCATAGAAAATGTGTATTGTGTAAGCAGTGTCAGGATGAGCTCTACCCTGCCATCTGGTGGGGAATTGCGGTAAATTGTTGAAAAGAGCTTCATGGGCTGCTCTTATTTTCATAGGCACACTCACAACTCCTAGCCTGAGCTCACAGCAGTCCAAATGGTCACTTTGGCTGCTGTGGGATCCCCAGTTTCTCCGTTATTGGGGCAGAAATGATAAAGTGTTGTTACCCTGATTATGTGAATCGAGGACTGTGGACATGTACTTGTTATGTACTTGTTTGTTATGATGCAGGGACTCACCATCATCTAGGTAGCAATCACTTGGCAAGGGACAGAGTTTCAAAACCCACTGAATTAGAACGAGGCCATAGACAAGTACCTATACCTTTTGGTGAGGGCCTTATCTGAGGGCCCCACAGGCTTCTTGCACCTTGCATCTCTCCACTGTGGAATATCAGAGCTAATTTTTGATTCCATTAGAAGTCTAGTTTCAGTCTGCTGAGCTGAATTCACTTTGGGTCCAGTGGTGCACCTGCACTAAGGCCCTCCTATTAAGAGCTGAAATCACTTAAGAGCTGAAATCACTGAGCACTGTGTTAAGTAGGGGGGCCCGAAGGTATATTGTTGAGCAGTTCCTGAGTGCCATTCAGGCACAGTTTGTACAGCTGGCAGAGCGGAGCAGCTGACTGAGCTGAGCAGTTCCTCAACACCATTTGGGCACAATTTGTGTGGCTGGCAGAGTGGAGCAGCTGACTGAGCCAAGCAGTTCCTCAGCACCGCTCGGGCGCAGTTCGGGCGGCTGGCAGAGCAGAGCAGAGCAGCTGACGGAGCCAAGCAGTTTGTGGAATAGCAGCTGGCACAGCGGGGCAACTGTTGGAGCAGTTCTTGGGACGGCTGGCAGAGTGGTTCATGGTGAGGGCGGCAGAGGAACCCCATGGAGAGGCAGGGCAGTCGGCCTTGGATCATGTAAGGTGCCCCTTAACCTGGCCCCCCATCTCCACCCAGGCTGGGAGGTCAAACTCTGCAGATGAACTTTTGAACTCTGCAAAGACTTTTGGGCTGTAGGACTTTTGGGACTTTGGGTGACTTTTGAGGTTGTGGGACTCAAGAGCCAAAGGGAAGGACACAGCCCATTGGCTGGGGTGGGGGTGGGGGGCTTCTGGTTCATGGTTTGTTTTATGAATCCTGTTTGTGGCATTTCCCCAATATAATGCCACACTGTCTCTCTGTTATTAAAAGGCTTTTGGTACACTCAGACTCTCTGCTTGCGAGAGGGGAAATATTGCCTCTTAGAGGCACCCAGAGGGGTGGTATATGGTTGTCCCGGTCACTGGGTGGGGGCTCGAGCCGGTTTTGTATTGTGTTATTGGAACGGAACCCTTGGATACAGAACCTGGCCCTTGCTGCTATTAACTTGGCCTGGCAGAAGGGTTACAATTGTATATACCGAACACAATTTTCTAAAGATCATAAGTCAATCAAATCAAAACCAATTTCTCTTGGAACAATGAAAGGCATTGTGCTACACTAAGCGCTATTATTTATTTGCTAAATTTCATCATTACCGTCCCAGTTCTACAGCTGTTCAAAAAATAGTTACTTTTATAAGGCAACAATTTATAACCCAAAGTGCTTACATGCAAGAAAGACTTGTTCTCCATCAAACTCTCTTTTTAAAAAAACTAAACAAACTAATACACCATTTGGCAGACAGCAGGCCTGGAACATTCTAACTTTTAAAGCTTTTTGAAATTATCACTGTGAGAAAACACAGGGTTAGGATGCAACCGTCACTGCAATTTCGCTATAAGAATAATGACGTTTTGTATTTATTTTTTCTTAAGATCTTAAAAATTATGAAGATAGATAAGATTTGGTGAAACTCAACAAATCCAAATTCCACAGCAGTCCAAGGTAATTCAACATTTAACACCATAGACTCCTTTCATCAGAGTCTTTGCAATATCATATTTTCCTCTGTTAGAATATTGTAAGTTAGTTCTGTGGGGACAAGGTTTAGCTTGGGGACGGGGACTAGGAGCTGTACTTTCCTGACATAAGCACTTCGCTTTTCACTGAGGTTTCTTATTTTGGAAACCTCTATCATTGTGTGGTGATGGGGAATGAGTAATTATATTTACCATGCTGCCATATTCTTCCAGTTTAATACCAAGATGATACACACAAAGAGGCACACTTCGATCACAGACGGGTATAAGGATTTGAAATGATTCCAAAAAAGTTTCTCCTCCAGCCATTTCTTATCCCTGTTGCACATAATATCCTTATGCCAGTAGCTGTTATTTACCTCCCATCTTTTCCCTGACTGGTCTGCCCTCAGGTACTCTAGAAGACTGGTGGTATGCATGTCAAACTAGCTCCTCCTCCTCTGGAGGGGTACTGCCACTGGCAACTTCTGGCTTCCTCTCTAATCCACCAGAGCAGGGGCATAGTGCTGCTTATCATCCAGAGCCACCCAAATCTGAGCAGGGGTGTAGTGCTGCCACAGCACCCCAAAGCATCACTCAGGCACTTGAAATCCAGGACGGAGCTGTGTGCCTTCCCTTCAGAAATCTACACTCCAGAGGTGACTCCGAGTTGCAGCTACATACACTTACGAGTTTGGTCTTCTCTCATTGTGAGCACTGCAGAATGATCCAGAACAATGAGGAAAATATTTATGCTGAATACATAGTGGCCACTAGAGGCAGAGGATTCAGCAGAAGGACAACAGTTGCTATATCCTTCAGCAGAAGCCACCATACCTGGAATAGCAAATTTTCTGTTCCACTGAAGTGGAATAGCTGGAAATTTGGGTGGGCCCCAACTTTTGAGTGGATGGGCAATGGCAGACCATGCTACCTCAGCTTCTCCCCCAACACCACACCTTCTTCTTAGCCCTGGTGCCCCCAGACACAGGGCTTCACCTGCCAAGCTGGGTATGCGGCTCAGAAATGGCAAGGCATAGCCAATGGAGCTTAAATCAAGCCCCAATTTAGCCCAAAATTATGTTTTAAAAAGAGCCAACCGAGTTGAAAATTTTGCAGCATTTGAGTATCCCTCATCATTTTCTCTGTATTCCCTTTCACCTTTTTGTTATTGCTCACATTTCGTCAGTATAGTTGCTCTACTGAATTACTGCCACGGTTTAGGCTGCTGAATTCAAAGTGCAGCATCAAATGACAAAATGGCATATATTAGTTCTTTTAAAGGTAAATGAACTCCCACTGTCCTCCTAGTTAGCAATCACTTAGCCATCCAGCCACTTCAACTACAAGTCCAGGGTGTGCTGTAAATCGTAATTTCACAAACGTTATTGAGGTTGGAGCTGTCACCTATAGTAACATGAAATTGTGGTGTTTGGGACCACAGAAATCTGAAGTATTTTTAAGACAGTTTTTTTTTTACCTCAAGAGGATGCTGCAAAAGACACTGTGCAGTCTAAACTTGGTGACCTGAGTGCCTGCAAATTTTCAGCTTTCAGAATGAGCAATGAAAGAAGCATGGATTCTGCAGAAAAATAATTACTTGAGTATTTATGTTTTAATACTTGAAGCTTTGTAGAGCAGAAAATTTATTTATATGCAGAATCCATTAGGATGTAAAATCAATATTATGGCCGCTCTCTGGTGACACCAGTATTTAGAAAGACCAATGAGTGGCTGAAATGTAGAATTCAATGGATTTCTATAAGTAAAGAGCCACTTCTTATGAGACTTAAAAGGCAGCTGAAGTATTATGTTGAAAAGATAAATAATTATTTTTCTGATCAGTGCACTTTTATTTGGGAAGATTGGGTTGTCAACATGATCCTGATTCAATAATGCGGACGGTCACTGTGTCACCGAAGTAGCTCCCATCAGTATTTTAAAACCTTGAGAAAATATTACGCTTACCATTGCCTTCTTCATTGTAAGGAATAGTAAACAGTGTGCCATATAAAATCTCACATCTAATTCAAAATAAAGTAAGTTTAAATAGGGCTATCAAAATTTCAGGTGGAACCCCCAGATCTTTGATTGCTCTGCAACTAAGGTTTGGCTGAACAAAAGGAAACACAATGGATCCTGGCTGATAACCAGTTTGCCAGAACTTTTGCTTAGTTTTTAATATAAAAAGGCAAAATAAATTAGAATGTATATGGAAAACAGCCAATTATCTTTCCCATATGTACAATTTACCAGTGCAAATGTAAAACTATTATACATATCTGGCAATTTAGGCCAATTTTTTTGTTAAAAAAAATTTCATGGCTCCTCTATCCATATTTAGGCATTGACATAATTGGTCAGATTTCCAAAAGTTCAGTACCCTATCCACTAAGCTCAGATATTTTTTTCAAGATGGTTCCATGAAGAATTTGCAGCTACTTTGCACGTCAAACACCCACCAAACGCCCATTTCATATGCTGAAATTAACACTGAAATATTATGGACAAAAAGAAAAGGCCAGCTTTAGAGGTAATTGAGATGAGCATCTGTAGAGAGCCATCCAGGGAAAAGAGCTTTCACAAAGTCCAAAGTCTCAAACATAATTTGAAGCACTATAAAATTAGTGTCCCTTGGAACATCAGAAGCTCTATGGAAGTTCTAAGCCTGGCTCTGTGAGGAAGTCAGAAAGTATCCATCTTAATCAATCTAGGCTGGTTTCACCCTGGTGGAGCTTTACTGAGATCAAATGAGTTACCGTGGAGATGAATGTGGCCCTCTTTAAGTAAATGAGAATTACTACTACCATTGTCAGGTGGACACAGTAATATATATATATTTTATAACATCATGAATACTTCTCAGACCAATAAAATTGGGTTTTATCTGGGGCTGGATTAGGCATAGGTACAAGGGCCCCAGCTCCCAGAGTCACATGATTATATCAGAATCTCAGCCCCATGAAATCAATGAGGTGTTAACATCTAGCCCCACTGCTGTAAGCAGGGGCCTCATCAACACCACCCCACAAAGGACTGTATCTAACATACAGCAGAAAACTGCAGCAAAGCCAAGCATGCATATGCACCCAGGCTGCTGTGGGTAAGCACTTAAGGATGGCCCCTGCTGCCATCTCTACATCTCTGTGATGGGGGAGAAAGGAATCCCTATTGCCAGCCCTGCCACTCCCAAGGAGAAGGGGTTCCCTGTTACTGCTCCTGAGAGGATGACAAGGGAAACCTATGCCACTGTCCCTTTCATGGTGGCCTAGCGCCTGGACTGACTTAATTCAGCTGCATCTGGCACCCTCCCAGCAAGGTGCTTTGTCACAAGCACTTTGCAATAGGAAATAAAATAAAAGGTCCTGACAAAGGAAGTCACCTCAGAAGGTAGTGTGCATAGACTCCCATATGGTTTGTAATGGAATCAGAGAGAGACTTTTTTCTGTAATAAATGCAACAACCAAAAAGGAAAGTAGGGTAACTCTCAATAACAATAGAAATCAGCAGAAATCAATGGTGATACATAAAACAGGGACATGCTATATTAATTCAGCAATGAGCCTACAATATCTACTCAGCTGTTACAGAAATCTGCTACTGGAAACAAAAAAAATATCTATTCAGCAGACAGCATGAGTAGTGCTTGTTACAAGATTGTCTTGCATAAGGGATTTGCTGTTATTTATATTTTTCAGTCTGTAGGTTATTCATTTAACCGTCTTTATTTTATTTTAGTTTTTCAATGTCTGTCTACAATATGCTTGACAATATCTGGGATAATTTTGAAGTAATATAAAATTTACAATATACACCTGCTCAGTGAATTGCCTATACAATATCCACCACAATAGCACCCAAACTAAACATCTTTCAACCAACCATCTTCCCAGGGTCTGCTTCAGCTCCCAGTGAAATCAATAGGTCTCCCTGTGATGTAAGGATTAGGACCCAGGCATCCAAGTGTTCCTGGAAACGTGCTTGGAAAAGGATGACAAATTTCGGGTGCAGTGGGCCAAGTTGGAGGTGACAGAGGTAAAGGGTTGACAGCAGAGTGCAAATTCAAAACCAAGGACCACTCACAGGGAAAGTCCTGCCCACTGTCTTTTAAAATAATAAGACACTAGCTTGAGCATCTGCCACTCACAACTGTGTGTTAGTATTTTAAGGCGCAAGAGATCATTCCTTGGGTGATCAAACCCCTGCCCATTTATGTACAGTAGATGAAGCTTTAAGTGTATATCTAGTGGAGTAATAGGCATAATAAATGTTCAGTGGAAGAGTTCAAAAGACTTGGCACTTGCTAACAGTTTCAGCTGATGTTAGATAAGGGTAAGTCAAGAATGAAGACTGACAGTAGCTTTTACAATAAATATAGACCCCTTCACTGTGCTACCTGGATTCATTTTGGTTATTTTCTTTTCTTGCTCTTCTCATCCCTTTAAAATCATTTTGGCTAATTAAAAGGCATTTGCTCATTGAAATTTTGAAGAATAATATTAGTTTTAAAGCCAACAGCTTAAATTCAACCCCAAAACCTATTGATAGCACTGCAAATTTCAGAGCACTATCCTTATATGCTCTCCCCATGTTACTCACCCCTTAATGAGCAGGTGGCAATAGCTTTGATAACCAAATAATCTCAATATGTAGCCCTATGTACAGTGCATTATGGTAATCTAGTCTCAAAATGATGAAGACATGGATAATGATCCACACTCATTATAAAGGGTTGCATTCTTCTTACCACATGCAATGAGGAAAAAGTGCTTTTGTCTATGAGCTAGAATGAAAATTCTGTGAGCATTTTCAGTCTAGCCCACTACTAGAACAGAGGATTCTCTGCCCACTCTTAGAACAGAGGATCCTGTGATGAGTAGTCTCATGTTGGTTGCAGTAGCACCAAACTAGAACAAACTACATTTATGAACACTGAAATAAAACAGATATTCTAGAGTGGCAGAAAATACAATGAAGCTACCACTTTCCACCAATAGATTACAATGGTTGCAGCAATATTGTCTTAAAAGGACTTTGTGTCACGGGGTGGACAAGCTCAAAAATCTGTAATTTAACTCCTACTACTTTTATGTTTGTAGATTAATACAAGATCTTTTTGAACATTATTCTTGTACAACAATATACAGGTAACTGCAGTGTTCTCAGGGTGGAAAATGTGTCACTGCCAGATTATAGAAACACATACAAATATAAATAAGCACAAAAAGCTACTAAAACCATGGATCTGAGATGTGGCAAGGAGGTTAAACGTGAGGCTAAAGGAAGAAACTGTTGACCTCCAAAACAGAAAACATGTTAAAAACCAGTAACACTGAGTGTGATTTAATCTATGTACCTAATGAATAGCTATAATGACCTTCTGGTCCAAGTGTGGGTGCTTTTAAAGTAGGCAAACTGACAGCACTGAGAGCATTTAGGCCTTCTGGAAATTACAGTGATCAAAGAAACAGGAAAAAATGCAGGTTTCAGTGCGGGGAACTGCTATTTAATTTGTTTACTCCATGGGATGTGGTGAGGGACTAATTAACTAAATCATGGTGTTTTTAAAGGCCATTGTGTTTCTTAGAAAATAATCAGTTGTTTCATTTTAAAAAAATAATGAGGTGCTACAGTAGAAATGCACAGAAATTAGATGGGTACAGTTGAAACTGGGAGCATTCAGATTGCAGGGTGGCAGTAGGGTGGGGTTTTCATGTTTTTTGTTTTGTTTTGTTTTTTTAAACCTGGCTTCCCACAGCTTCGTTCACGTTATGATAATGAACAGCAGACAAAAGTTGTAAGCTGTAATGTAGCTCTCTTAGCTACCCAAACATGTTCTAGGTCTCGAGGGAGGACAGTCCACCTGGAATTCCACTGATTTGTGCTTGGACTGGACTGCTTGTTTATTACACAGAGTCAAGTCTGCTCCCATTGAAATCAACAGCAGTGTTACCATTAACTCCAGTGGGAGAAGGATCAGGCCCATAATAATGAAAATAGTGTCAAATGCCTGTGTGCTGGCTGTTTTAATTTCTGTGATGCTTATTGTATGAACCGCCACTACATGAAAAGAATAAATTTGATTTAAATACTATTAAAATATAGAATAGGGTGGCCAGGAAATAAGAACTTTTTTAGTCTTGATTTCACAAATTGAAAATATGGATTTTTTTGGGCAGTGACCAGAAAAACAGCCATACTTTATATGAATTGGCAGCTAAAATCCTCTTATTGGCCATCTCAGCAGAGGCCAATGACTGATTAGACAGGTACACAAACACAACTGGTGATCTCTCCAGGGTAAGGCTATCTATTGTACAATGGCAAGGAAGAAGCTAGGACTTCTGCTATTTGTGCCACACCTGTTTTGTGGAAAATGAGAGCACACTATGATCTGGGTTTGAAAATCTAACTCCTTTCCCAAGTACTGAATTCACACAAAAGACAGAGACATTTTAAAAGGGACTATTCTACAAAGTATCATTGTTTGATTTGCTAACGAAATTTGTTTTGCATCACTGTTCTCAGCTATGGTAGATAATACTGCTCAGGTTAGACTGATGAAGCAATTACTTTTTCATAAAACAATGTGTTTACCTTCTTAAAAGAACATAGATGTTTGGTAGTATGGCTATTGGACATGGAATCAGAATGGCATAACTGTTTGTCAGGCTCTGCACTGCAAACTATATTTCTTCTTTCATTTCAGTGGTAAAGTCTTATGCACCATTGAAGCTAATGGCAAAATTCCTTCCTTTGATTTCTATGGTGCAAGATCTGGGCCTTAGAACAGAGGGTCAGGGTTCTATCACTACTGCCCCCATGCAGGGCACCCATGACATGAAGGATAGAAAAGACAGTGTAGTCCATTATGGGCACAAATCTGACATTAGTAAAATGTCAATGTAATATTTTTACAGAACAGAGTTTACCATCAGTAGAAGTGGATGACTGCTGTGAAGGAGGATGAGAAACCTGGCATTAAGTTAGCCAAAGGAATCAAAGAAGCACCATGCCTTTCATTATAAGACATGACTCAGAACTTGTGACAGGAAATGGAAACTAACACATGCCTCACAGATTTAATGAAGTGTGTGTGAATCACTGGCAGAAAACAAATTAAGATTAGTATTAATACATAGAGCCATTTTTCATTAACTTATCAATTACATTTGGTTTTGTCTTATTAATAAAAGGAAATAGTTTCCAGTGATTCACTCTACTTGGTTATTGTTATAGGCATCTATAATTCTTCAGTAAAAGAGAAACACTTCAATACATTTGAACATAGATCATATGAAAAGGATTCACAATCACATCAAGAGGGCATGGCAAAATCCATATCAAGGCCTGAAATGAGAATCATTTAACTAATTCTTCGCTGAAGCTGCAGAAGAACCAGTAAAGAATTCAGCTGTGAATTTCAGAGTTCACTATTCCATGTCATATTTCTTAAAAAGCCCACCAGCTCTGAAGAAAAAAACCTAAAAACAAACAGCTTTTCTGCCCTTCAGACCCCCTCCCAGAGCACTTAGTCCCTCTTATCACTGTATGTCGCACCCAAAATTTTATTCTTCTGAGGGCTATAATACTTTAGCCTAATCCAGGTTATTGGGCTCAATGCAGGAATAACTGGGTGGGTTTAGTGACCTGTGGTGTGCAGGAGGTAAGACTGGACGATCTGATTGTGCTTTCTGGACTTAAATGCTATGAACTACAGTGCACTGCTTCAAAACAAAAGGGTGGTAGCAAGAAGACCTCAAAGACTGGCGTCCCACCAGATGATGTGGGGAGGAGGGGAAGGGCGGATGGACAGTAAAAAGGAGAGAAATGTCAGATGGAAGAGACAAATGACTTGGAAAAAAGAGAGAGAGAGAGAAAAAAAAGAAAGGTTATGAAGTGATCTTTTGTCTCTTTTTGGTGTGAGAGAATAGTGTACTTTAAGTCTGTGGAAGACAGTGGAAAGAGAGCCTTGAGTCTCATTGGGGATTCTAGAAGGTTGCATGCCACCACTTTATGATTCCATTTTGTGTACTACTAGTTGGGCAAATCTGTCTGCAGAAGCCATCATACATGGAGATCTTCAAGACATTTCAGGATAGTTAGACCAACGCAGACCAGTTCAGATGTAGATATTTGTAGAAAGCAAAGCTTTTAAAAAGAAAAGAAAGGGAGCCATTACCTTTGTTCTGCTTAAAAAGAAAATGCCAGGCCTCCATTGTTCTTATTTCCAGTTCATTTTCTTGTAGAACATTGACAGCAAACTCACTGCAAAAAAGCTAATCCATTAGACTTTATTTTGATAGTATTGTTCATATGTATCATTTGAGCTTTGTGCGTGAGCTGATGATAAACAGGTTAGTCTCTAAGGTGTCACAAGTATTCCTCATTTTCTAAACTATAAAAAGGCATTTAGCTCTGTTTAATGGACCTATACACTTGTTATCCTAGCAAAGTTTTGTTAGGAAGATTCATCACCTAAATACATCAAGAAATGGCCTCTCCAATTCTGAAGACAAACAGTATCTTTTCATCTATAGGGATATAAGGCTAAGATGCCATCTCCTCATCTCAATTTAATTTGGCATGGGTTACCTATAGAATAAAGGGAAGCCAAATAACTCACATTGACTTCAAAAATGGCACACTAACTGACAGTCTAGTTACTTAATGAAAACAGGATTCAGTATGCCACCACAACTGCTCATTAATGTTTAGTTAAGCTCCAAGTCAGCAAAGCTCTTAAATATGTTCCCAACTTAAGCACGTGAATAGACCCGCTAACAACACAGAACACACAATAAGCATGTTTCATGAACTTTTGCTGTAGTCACACCTTCTTTATTAAGTTAAATTTTAAGCTTCTGAGGGCAGGGATCTATGTATTTTTTATTTATAAGCACCAGGAGCCCCTACTGCCAAGCTCCAAGTTACCAGTCAGCAAATTACTGAAGCTAAGCTCTTCAATATGACCAATAATGTGCTTGAATTTCCTTTGCTGAACTGGTCTGGAAGCAGTGCTGGGATTTAAACCCAACATCACACCTCAGAACATTGTATGACTTAGACAATCATCCCCTACATGATGGCTGTGAGGGCTCACTTCATGAGACATGCTGCACAGCATACAACAATTGAAGTGCTTTAGGGGTTTCCTTCCTAATATAAAGCGTTTAGGCAGTCAAACCTATACCTTGTCATTATAATGTGTGTCTCACAAAGGTAACATACTAAAAAGTGCTCGCTAACCCCCTGCTAATACTGTCTGATTCAGGCTGAAAGAGGATATTCAGCACAGCTAATAGTTCAGTGGCCTATTCATCATATCAAGTGTAGTGTATTATACTCCAGAGTCCCCAGCTTGGATCAAAATATTCCTGAGTGGGCATATAAAGTGTCAACATGATCAGTGCAAATACCAACTTAAAAGAAAAAAAAGGCTTGGAAAGGCTAGGTATATTTTGGCCCATGTTAAGAATATTTAAGATGGTTATGAAAGGAGATCCATAGTAAATCATCTTAACTGACAATGGCATGGCACATAGGGATTTTCTATTGGTAACCAATAACGTACCTGACTTACAGCAATATAGCAGCTATAATTAAAGTGATATTGTAGGCACAGCTCGGATTTTGGAGTAGCTAACATTTTACATGTGTTAGTGAGGATCTATTTATAATGTGGCAATAACTGAGCAAAAAGAGCAGTGGCCAAATTCCATGGCATTGATCCAGTTGGTGACTGTACTCAGCTTTCAAATCACTGCATTTTGTCTGTGTACAAGAAAAAGGATCAGTCCCTTAAACCTTTACTCAAGTGAGTACTGCGTTCCCTTTGAAGTCAATAGGACTAATAATGCAAGCAAAATTTGTGAAACTGAGCCTCAGACCCACATATACATAATTCAGTACAATTGACAGAGGCTGATCCAAAAAGGCCAAAGTAAAATTGCAAGGGTGTTGCATGGACTGGCCACCATATGGGGAAGCTGCTGTGTTGTGGCTAGATCAAACTACTTCAATAAATTTTACATTTACCTAAAATATATAAAAAAATACAACAGACATTACTAAAAGTTTTAACATATTATTATTACCCTCATCAGTTAATAATACTCATACTTACATGGAACTCCCCATATCCTGAGGTTTCCCAGGGATTCATATGGACTCTGCATAACTTAGAGCAGCCTTACGACTATTCCAAGGTGCACCTGCTAGTAAGCCATTTTACTAACTGAGAATAGCTTGAGAACAACTGTTCATGCATGCCCCAGAGGTCTATGGTGTAGAGAAGAGCCACACAAAATTGTACTGGCTTTTTTCACCCCCTTTGTGCCATGGGTAATCCCTGAGGGTTGGCTCTCTTGGTTATATGGCACCTATATATCACTGGAATGGTGTGAAGGGGCCACTGTGGAACGCAGACTCGAGCCCAGCATAGTTGTTAATCAGGGGTGGCTCCAGGCACCAGCACAAGCCACAAGTGGCGGCCTGACAGTCGCTGTCAGGGCGGCAGTCTGGCATTCAGTCCCGCAGATTCGGCGGCATTTCGGCGGTAAGTACTCCGAACAGAAGGAACCCACAGGACCTCCCGCTGAAACACCGCCAAATTTGCGGAACCACCAGACTCTCCGCAGGCATGCCACCAAAGGCCGCCTCAGTGCCATGCTGGAGACGGCAGAAAACGAAGAGCCTCCTCTGCTGTTAATTTATAGATCCACAGGTCAAAAGTGTCATTTCTTTCTATTTCTTACTAAGGTAATTCTATATGTGGTAACAGAACACTTTTCTGTAGAATAACTCTTTTAAAAGTGAACACTGAATTATGACACCAGGAACTTCACTCTTAAAAATAAGAAAAAGAACAAGCTCAAACTGTACACTCATAACTGTTTCACATGTATCATGTTAGGGTTTTTCAATGTATTACTCACCATTTACGAATATGAAGAACTAACAGGATGCTACTGCACAGAGCTCATTCTCAACACTTACATTCTTTGGCATGCATATGAAACAGGAGCAGCTGGATAGACATCCACAAATCCCCCAAGGATGATTCATAACCCCAGGCGACTGTCCCAATTTTGCAAGCTGAAATCTGGCCACATAGCATGCTGCAACTGTTAAAATAATTATCAGAGCAGTTTAGAGATGATACATTTTCAATCCAAATCATTTGAAGAAAAACAGGAACAGATTTTTTAAAAAGCTTGTTTGGGGGCTTTGTTTTGTACTTTCATAATTCAAAAATGTCTGGTTTTTAAAATATATTTTGCAGCCTGTCAGCCTATTCTGAAAGAAGTTATTGATCTAAAAAAAGAGCACAAAATGCCCAGAGTATTCTTGTTTGCAGAAGCAAACTAAGGCCATGATTCTGTAAACTGATTTGTGCAAGCAAATCCCTGTGCTCAAATGTGAGCCTTCAACTTCAATAGGGCTTAAGGTAGGCATAAGTGTCCACTTGTGTAAATCAATTTGCAGGATTAGAGTCTTAACAAGTGTCAAGGAGGCCAATGCTGTTAATTATTTAGCTAGGTTTTTATTGTTTTAAAAAGCATGAGTAAACTTGTATACACATTAATCACTCCTTTTTTCATATGCAAGGTATAGCATGACAGTATAACTACCAGGGTCAATGTGACATAATTACTAGAAAGAATATTTAATCAATCATTTTGATACTGTGTTCTTTTAAATCATAGATATTGCATAAAATACTAATACAATTTTATTGGACTTATGGAACAATATTGCTACATGGAGATCCCTTGTATGAGGTACATTAAGCAACAATTACAGTCTGATCCCAAGAGATAAGGAGCACCTGAAATTGCTCTCAATTTCAAAGGGAATTGCAACACTTTTCAGGGTCAAGCCCTTTGCCAGCAAATAGGTGTCTCTACAGACAGACAATGCTTTGCAATGGTAAAGGATTTGCATGGAAGTTTGGTCACACCCTTTGGTAAAACATACATTTTTAAACAGATTTTTTTATACTTATGTGCATTTCCCATTGTATTAAAACAACTTTTGGGGGCCCTAGGGTCATGGGTTAGATTTTTAACATCTGTTCACCAGTGCATCTTAGGCCACGTCTCTGAAAGGTTTACACCAGCCTATACCAGTGTAAACCCTGGTAGAGAGCCTCTGTGATTGATACCCTGGTGGGAGGAATTTGCAATAGGAACAAACAGTTGCTGCCTCTCCTTGCACTATCAGGGTGGGGAATTGTAGTGGAAGCAATACATTACATGGCTACTCAAGTTCTGTATATTTAAAACGTTTAATATATAATTGTTATTGTTTGATTTTTGTTTAGGTGTCATGGCAGAATTGGGTCTTGTATGAAGAGGTGTGTAGACGGACGGCGCGGGGGCTTGCCCCTCTGCGGGACAATGGGGCACCACACCTCCTCGCCTTCTTCGCTCAGCCGGGTTGGGGAATACCTGGCCTGGAGCTCAAGTGCTCAGAACGGTCCGAGCAGCAACAGTTCAATGCACCCAGGCCCTGAGGCAGGACGGGGCAACAAACAAACAAGCGTCAGGGCTCAGACCCTCAAGCAGGTGCTGAGCAGCCACAGTTCAGTAGGCCTAGGCCCTGAGGCAGGGCAGGGCAAGAAACCCACACAAAATCAGGGCTCAGACCCCCAAGCAGGGGCTGAGCAGCAGCAGACCGGTAGCCTTGGCGTCTGGTAGAGGGGGAGACTGCTACCCACAAGTAAGGATGGCAGGGGGGACGCAGGCCCACCCACTCCACTGCGTCCCAGCCCGGGGCCCTAGCAGCAGTAATAGACTCGCTGCAGTCAGTGGGGATCCTGACCGCAACACACTGAGATTGGTTCTGGGTCATTCCCCGGGTCACTTCCTAACTGCCCCTCAAAGGGTACCTGGTTGGAAGCCGTGTTCTCCATGGGCTCCTCCGAATCACTGTCGGGGGGCAGAGGCGGCAGCTCCTCGGGGTATCCAGCAGGCAGTGAGCATGGCTCTTCCTCCAGGTAGCTGGCTTGGGGTAGGCTGGGCGGTTCCTCAGGGTGGTGTGCACTGGGTAGGCTCAACCAGGCCTCCTCCGGGTAGCGGGCACAGGGTAGACTGGGCGGCTCATCGGGGTAGCGTGGACTGGGTAGGCTCGGCCAGTCTTCCTCCAGGTAGCGGGCACAGGGCAGGCTCGGCCAGTTCCCGGACTCAGGCTGGGTCACGGAGGCTTCCCGCTCAGGAGCTCCAGCAGTAGTGTCTGGCTCCTCCGGTGGCTGCCTCCCAAGTGAGCTCCAGGGCCGGGCCTTTATACTTCTGGTTCGGCGCGCTGACCTCTGGGGGGGCGGGCGCAGGTTTCCCCAGCTCCGCCCACTTTGGTCTCTGGGGAGGCTCGTCCCTCTGCGGGGCAGTGGGGCACCACACCGCCTCGCTACCAGGTGGTAATGGCCTGTTGTACTGTGTGTGGCGGAAGAGGCACCTTGCTGCTGTGAGGGGGTATAATTTACATCTCCCTATGCCATCTTTAGGACTATGCCTTTGGAAGTTCCAATGACAGTGGCTGTGGCCCAGTCCACATCACCACTTGAAGAGACTAAAGAAATGTCTAATAGCTAGAAGAGTGCAGCCCAACCTCAAACAGTAAGAAGATCACAGGGCTGGCTCGTTTCTGCCAAGTTCTCACTGAGTCTATTTACTGACCAGGAACTCTGCTTCCAGAAAGGCCACCTGCCTGGTCAGGTCAAAATTGCTTCTTCCAAAGACAAGATCTTCTCCAGCTTCCTATTCTTTGCATTTCTGGAGACCGCCTTTATAGTGTCTGTAATCAGTTTCAACTGGGGAGCTTCCTGCTTCTTAGCATCTTCATTGATCCTTTTCTTACTTCATGGTGTATAAGCCTCATCATACAGCCCCATTTCCTTATTCTTTTCTTCATTTTAAACAAGGACTTACCTGTTCAATCTAACCTATTTATTTACACCAAGCTCCTCACTGGGGTACGTGAGCACCTTGCAAAATCTCAAGGTAAATTAACAAGAACCTCTCTTTCAGTCTCTTCCTTTGCAAAAATTAAATGAAAAAGGTACATTAAATAAAACCGAGTCTGATCTAAACTGCCAAAAGGCAAGAAAATTACATTTAAGGCTGAGATTTTTTTTTTCCCCCTAGCTCACTTTGTAGTGCATAAATATTTCAGCTAATACGGTCTTTTCTCATGGGAACTTTCATATTGTAGGCAGCAAGCTGAAATATCTCAGTACATCATGTTGACATAAGGACTGATTTTTAGCTCTAACCCTTTCAACGGCTGATGGCATGTGTATGACCTTATGTATTTATGAGTGAGAATTCTACAGCACTTGAATGCGATGCCCACAGACATGACAATTTATAGCTTTTTCAGACTGTGTGTCATAAGTCCTGCTCCAGAACTTCTCCCAGGCTCAGCAGCTGCACAGGATGCATGGTAACTAAAGAGTGTGGCAATGTGACATTCCACGTCACTTCTTCCTGTTCCTGAGGCTTAGCCTCTGAATTTTACACTTGGGTGCGGGAGAAAGATATCCTTCAACTGTATTCAGAAAATACCACCACTGCCACCAAAGGCCGGCCTTAAAACATGAGGCAGGTTATTCCTCACATGACTGAGCAGGAGTCAGATAGGGAAGACATTTAAGGGGACAGCAGCCCAAAGATATTGTTTTCTTCTATGATGTTCTCTGCTAGAGATTAGTGACCACACAAGTCTGAAGAATGTTTTTTGTTTTAAACATGTTGGGTTATGGGATGAAGTCAAAGAACGAGCTAGATGCAGGTAGAAAAAAAGTGCTCATCCACTGATGCCACCTAGGATTCCGGGGGCAATCAAGGGTCTGGAAGGACTCAAAATTACAGATTTCTTAGATGAAATATGACCTCAGTAGTTTGTGTGGCAACTGCCCCTGCCATATCCTCAACATTCTTTCCCCTGTTCTGCAGCATCACCTTCATCTTTTCTGGAGAGAGTTTCAACCATCTATCTCCCATCCACTTGCCAGACTCACTTAGATACTGAAAAAAATGGATAACACACTGTGTGTGTGTCTGATGGAAAACATTCATTCAGTTCCATATGGAGAGTATTGTAGTACAACTCCCCTCAAATATTCCCCAGTGGCCTTTATATATGTTAAATAGGAAAGATACCAAGGTAGATTTGTAAAAATGTCCCAAAACATCTTTTGCAACATCTGACAGCAAAAATATTGAACTATTGGAGAACAGCATCACCTGTCGCACCCCAGTCTGAAGGCAGCTTAACTAGCTTTTTGTGTCAGCAGTATTGAAAGCTGCTTAAAGATCTTAAAAAAAAATCAGAATGCAAATGCCAGCACTGTATGTGCATTCTGTTTCCTCTTTGTTATCCTGTTCATAAAAATAATTGAAACTATTTGTATTCCCAAGAATTACCATGCACACTTGATAACTGTCCTTCACTAGTAAATCAATCACCAATAGGACTAGCAACCTTCCATGTCATACACAGAACAAAAACAAGACTGAAAAGAGCAAAGAAATCTGAAGATTCTAGATTGCCCCAGACTTGTCTTGTCACATCCATCTCAATCTTTTACCAAAAAAAAAAGAAGTTAGAAATAAGGCATTGTCAGCAGTCAGATGGTTTCTTCAGTAAGAGCCAATCAATCACTCATCTGACTGTTGCTAGTAGTCTGGTCTCCCAGCATACAGGATAAAGCTCCAGTACCTCCAGAATCCCAGTGAGAAAATCCTACTGGAAATAATTCAAAGATGGCATTACATTTGTCCTAATCAGACATATATCTGCCAACACAAATGAAGCCAGCTGGTCTGGGTCTGACTTATTGTACCCATGAATGATGAAAAAGATTCCTTGGGTTTTAAGCACCTTTTAATCATCTAACAGTTCTATTTAACTAAATGTCATAAAGGAAGAGAAAGCTTTATTTTTAGGTTAATTTTTTAATAAAAAGAGTAGGTGAAGGAGATGGGCATGAAGCCACTTCATCCATGGCCTCTAAGGAGAAGGGTATATGGACCAAGATCACAGGAACAGTGCAATAAGACATCATTTGCATGCAATCTTTGTTTCTCAGAGATGCAAATTTTGGCAGGTCTGGTCCATTTTCACAGACAATTACTCACTTGGTACCAGAAAATTCATTGCAAGTTTTACATACACAAAAGGCATATGCACATTTTTGCTTGTGCAACATAGGAGACTGTATCTAAAAATGTGACCTCAGGTGTGTACACTAACAATGTCTGTAGTAAAATGGTTAACATTTTTTTCAGGGTGTGAGCTGAGGGGGGTATCTTCTCATCAATTTGTGATGTCTATATTTACAGCTGACCACAACTGGGAGTTGCATTTGCATAGTAACTCCCACAGACCTCAGTAAGACTCAACTCTTCCACTCCAATCCTATGAGGCCCTGAATGCATTTAGAGCCTTTCAGGGTCAGGGATTTCTATTGTAAGAAATGGTATTTTACACATTATTATAAACTAATCAAGTACACACACCTGCAATATGGATAGACAGCATATCACTGATAAGAACTAAAAATACCCACACATCAGTAATGATTCATCACGTTCAGCGGATATTTGTTAAGAATGGATAATATCAACTAAAATATTTCTTATTTCAAAACATGAAAAGGCTTTGGATTAAATCTGCTGCTGTGCATATAATGTATATATTTATTAATTTTAGAATTACTATAGTCCATATTTGGCAAAATATGTTAGAAACTGCCACAGAGAACAAATTAGTTATTATAAATAAAAATTTGCTTAGTGGATTTTGATCATCTTTGGAAAAAAACAACTTGCACTTGTCTGGGAAAGTTCAGCATTATGAAATTAGAAACCGCTGAGATGGCAAAATAGGAGTCATGGTGTTGGTTATAGAAATGCTGACAGACCTATGCTAGCAAGTGTAATGACTTCTAAAATCATTAAATGACTATTCAGGAGTGCAATGGTATCTCTCAGAATGCTGAATGCCCCCAATACCTAAATGATTCATTCTATAATTAACCCATTACTTGACGAGGGATAGTGGGGCCAACAAGACAGAGGGCTAGATCTTCACCTAGTGTAAATTGATTAAACTCCACTGGAGTCAACTGAGAATTTGGTCCAATGGGTGTGCAGTGGCTCTTATAAATGAGAAGGAGAGCCAGGCTGAGATAATAAATGAATAGGTAAATAATCTGCCCTTCTTGAACCAAAACATGGTGCAAGAATTAGTAACATAATTGTACCTTGAAGATTCCAATATACAGAGAAATACAACTAATATTACTTTTTCAGTGGAATATTCTAATATGGGATAATATGCAACTATATAGAAAGAAAGTTGATGTGACAAACATATTGTGAAAAGCATATTCCTTCCTTTCTTGTAAACAACTTCATGGGTTGAATAATTAGAAAACTTCCAGATATAGGACAAAATCTTGAAGACTGAGATAGTCAAAGCCAACTAGGGAATTTAGTCAAACAATTCCTGATAATTCACTGTCAGTTGTATGGCTAAATCTCAATCTAATGGCTTTGAAAGTCTCAACCAAAATCTTTATTCAATCTTTATTCAGGTATAACAGCCTTTGGAGCAAATGGGAATTTTACTCAAGCGAAGGCTAAGTGAAAACTGAATCGGGACTCCAGGATTTGTTCCATAGTGTTGATTAATGTGGAGAACTAGTATAGAGCAGAGCTGGTATAGAGGAGAGCTGGCTGGGAAATAGTCATTTCCAAGAAAAAAATTCAATGAAAACAACAAAAATTAATTTTCATAACAAAATTTTCACAGAAAAATTCAACATTTCAGTGAAAAAATCAAAAACAAAATATTTAAATTTGGAAATGCTGCATTAGTGCCTCTATTCGCATTCTCCTCTCTTTAGAGCAGGCTCTGTGGTCACATCCCATCTCCTGTGGCACAGCATAATCTCCCTTCATGGTGAGGGGAGGCAATTGCATTATTGGGAGTCCCCAGCTATGGCAAATCATGGGAGATACAGTCTGGCTGCGGGGAGCCTAGCCCAGAAGAGAATGGGACATGACAAAACTGAACTATAACTCTCATGAGGCACTGTGGTAGAATATCCAAATGGTTTTGCCCATACATCCCTCCACCTCCCGAAAAAGGGGTCCAGAGAAAGCTGGTATTTTTTATGCAAACAAAAGTCAAAAATCCAATTTTCCACTGAAAAGTGGTTTCAACAGAACATTTTTGAACAGCTCTAATGTAGACACATCTTTGCCACAAGCGACGTTATTATAACTCCATATTACTGTATTAAGTTACAGCAGCATTTCTAAAACTAGGATCTGCAGTCCTCTAGAGATCTACAAGAATACTCCAGGGAGTCTGTTGACCCTGTTGATCAACTCCCTCCCTCCAAGCATCTCCTGCATGTCAGGGAACAGCTCTTCAGTGGTGTGCAAGGGGCGCTGGGAGTGAGTGAGAAGAGTAGGGAGTAGGTTTGATGGGGAGGGCTTGTGGTCCTCAAAAATTTTAAATCAAAATGGGGGTTTTAGAATATCAGAGTTGGAAGGGACCTCAGGAGATCATCTAGTCCAATCCCCTGTTAAAAGCAGGACCAATCCCCAGTTAAATCATCCAACACATTTTTTGCTCCATATTGCTAAATGGCCCCCTCAAGGATTGAACTCAAACCCTGTGGCCAATACGCAAACCACTGAGCTATCCCTATGTTAGCAAAGTTTGAGAACTTCTGAGTTACACTATACAAAGTGTAAGCCTGTCACAGTTAAGTAGTAATGTCACTCCTGAAATTAATCAATGTTTATCGGAATTAGTATTTTAATTTTTACACAAGAGATAATGACAAGTAACAAAGCCAGGTTCTGTGATGTTAGTGGGAGTGCTCCTATGAGCGGCAACAGTTATGTTGTTTGTTGGGTGACTCAGTGTTGAATTACAAGAAAGCTGGCACCCTGAAGTACAATAATCTAGAAGCAGCACCTCTAAAGAGACTTGGGTTTGAGACAAAAGTTTGGAACTAGTTCTCAATTTAAAGGCTAGCCCTTATCTATTTCAAGACCCAAACCTAAACCCCAGAAGAAAACAAACTCCTAAACTTCACAGCTTGGGCCTGTGTTAGTACAACTGATCAGTAATGAATTGAATATGTCAAGTGACCTCATATACTTTCACTGATCCAGCATTTATTTATTTTATTTCCTATGGAGCTCATCAAAGCATCACAGCACCTTACAAGCATTAATGAGTTTATCCTCACAGCTCCCCTGTGAGATACAGTAGATGATGAACTGAAGCAGAAAGAAATTAAATTACTTGCCAAAGATCACACAGAAAGGACCAGATTCATACTAAGTCATACTGTGGTACGTTACTCTTAGTTAGGCCATACTAGCAAACAAATCCTTTACACTTGCCCAATAGAAGTTTGAGTTCTTTTCCCAGGGCCACATACATGAAACTGATTAAAAACCCAGGTGTTTCATATCATGGATCATTGCAATGCCAAGTTGGCATTGCCAACCAAAAATTCCAGAATCAGGTACAGTGTGTAGATTTGTGTTTAGTTTAATTCAGTGTGGGGATGAGTGATGGGCTACAACCTGGCTTTGTTCTAATTTTTACCCTATTTAGTTTCAGCATTCTTCTAGGGTAAAACACAGACACACACATGACTAAAATTTAATGAAATTTTTTTAATAGGCAAGATAAATGAAAAAATGTCCCTATAAAGTCATGGCAGCTAGGGGGTGTAGTTTACAATGTACTCTTTTTAATTAGCCAGGAGTTTTCTGCCCCATTGTAGTACTTCAAATAGGTTGTCAGGCAAAGACAGAAATTCTTTTGATAACTAGATAATTTCTAGAAAACAGAGAGGGAGTTTTGAAAATGTTTTTAAATAAGAGACATGCTGTTTTTAAAACCAGAACATTTATTTTAAAAGAGGGACTCTCCATTTGGTATGTTAACTTCTTTTGAATACTATTTTCATGATGGTTTCTGGGAATGGTGCTGATAAAATGAGAGGAAAAGCTAACACAGTCAACTTAGCAAAGATCATTGTGGATAACTGTTATGGACATTTCCTTCACACTGTCCCCTCTATCTATTTTGCTCCTGACCCACAATTTCCCTGCTAATCTGAACATAGGTCCTCTCCTTAGCAAAGACTTCCAACTGTGATCATTATTGGAGTAATAGAAAACAGGATGACAGCAGAAAACACTGTGCAGAATTTGCTGATGAGTTTGTTACATATCTGCAGTTACTTTCTTTCAAGTGTAAAAAACAAACCTGGTTATTTGATTGAAGGATCATTTCTAAAGACTTTCTGATCCAAAATATGACCAGCCCATACCACAGTACTGTAATTATCCAGTACTACTTTTTCATTAACATGGAACTTTCAACAAACAAATTATTCCCTTTGAAGAATACAATTTATAGTCCTGATTGTCCATCTCTTTGCGCTGCAGATAACAATTTACACTTACATAATGACAGTGCAGAGTGAATGTGAAATACTTTCATTTCAGAAAGGCACCATGGTACATACACTTTGTCTACAGTTGGCACAGGTATAAATGATATCACTCGGTTCAAGACGGTGAGAATCAGGTCCTACTTTCTGTTCATATCCGTAGGCAGAGATATGAATGTCAGGAACACAACAGGTCAGTTCATGAGAGAAGCCATTTATTTATAGGGGCTTCCTTCTTTAGTATGTGTTCAGTTTAAAAGATGCAAAAATAAGCCCTACCATCACAGGTACCTTGCTTGCACAGTGGCAAACTCTTGCTTGCAACATAGTTACTCTTAATTCCAGAAAGAAATTCGTATCTACATGAAACAAGACTAAATAAAATCCATCAGAGTGGGCTACTGGTCCAGCAGAAACAAAAGGTTCAGAAAATAAACCCTTATGTTAGGATATAATCCAAACCTTTAACTCCTAGGTCATAAGGAATCATTTTTATAGAGCTTCCTGGTTTTCCTAACAGTGTCTACAGTCCCGAGTCCTGCCTCATCATTATCCTTCCCCTCGGTCACCTGGAAAGTTCAACAGGAAGAGCATCTCCTGTCTGCTGGTGCTCAGAAAGGGCCTCTGAACCCTCTCATTACACAAAAATGTGCAGCCTACTACTAGATTTCATGAGCTAATTTCTCTGGGCTCCACTTAGTGGCATAAACAAGCAGCTTGACCTGGAATCTCTAATCAGTTCATCCTCTGTGCTTCCCTTTTTGCAACTGCTTGAAGAAATGTGTCTCTTACTGCAATAAAGAATATCCTGAAAGCCTAGGTGAAAGCTTTAATTCTGAAAATGAAAACCATTGATATTTAACACTTGCTGTCTTGCTCTTCAGATGTAAGCAATTTCTGCCACTGAACTGCACCGATGTGTAAGTTACACCCTCCAGGCACTATTAGGTCCACATAATACACCAAGAGAAACAAGAAAAAATATATGTTGCAACATTCCAACCAGAGTAACACTATTTTATTTTTTGAATTCAGAACTATAACATACAAGAACCCAGAGAGAGAGAGAGAGAGAGAGAGAGAGAGAGAGAGAGAGAGAGAGAGAGAGAG